>CABEEJ010001364.1:57308-97316 GCA_901482245.1 Timema douglasi | reverse complement strand
CCTCCCCCCTTACGTGACAACGCCAACAGTTCCTTCAGGCTATCAAATCTGAGTCGGTGGGTGACCTGGTGGTTTAGGGGTAAGGTGTCAGACTTCTGTGCTGGGAGTCCTGTGTTCAATCCTTGGTCTCGGCACAGATTTATTTGATTACCAAACCCTTCCTTCACCTCAGACAAGACGTGTATTAATCACAACTTGTGAATGTGTGGAATGCCAGGCCTCCATCATGGTTCAGATTCCACGTTAAACTGTAAGTCCTCCATTTCATCTCACTATTGCCCTACCATTACACATTAGTGTGAATGTGTATAACCCGAACAAGTAATAATAATAATAATAATAAATTTGAGCCAACGTTTTATTTCATTGTTCTACCTGTTATGTATTTAATAAGTATGCTCTTGTATATTAAGAATTTTTTCAAGAAACAATTTTCAAACATTTCCTGTTCATTGAGATCTAAAGTTTGCCTGTTTTACTAAGTTCAATCCTCGCTAAGCCATTTAAATATGCATAGGGAAAAAAACTCCATAGTGTCCGCCTGCAGGCAGGTTATGCTGATCGAGCGGCCAATGTATGTTGGCGAAGATAGTGCAACATTTGCGAATAGAGGGTGTCATGTGGTCAGCACAACAAACCCTCTGACCACTAATCTCAGTTTTCTAGACCAGAGCCATTCTTTTTCATTCAAGTAGCCACTCCTGTTCTCTCGAGGCTTGGTTTACCCCATTCCAAGCCCACTGCTACATAGAAAATCTATAAAATGCTGCAGATTGAACAAGTGACCTTTTGGATCTGTAGCCAGGATCTCTGATCACTAGACAACAAAGGTGGTCTCACCTATATATAAAGAGATGGAAAACGTCAACACAGATGATATGGATAAAGCACTAACTAGCCTTCCAGATCAGACCCCTTGCCTAATTGTACTGTCTGATTTATTAACATATATATATTAGTTGAACAAGTATATTGGTTAAACCATATGTTTTTCCAAACTGTAAAATTTGTTAAAATAGTGCAGTTGAAAGGAACCCAAGTTCTTTGGAACCCTTTAATTACAGAACAAAGTCATCAAAATGTAGATTAGATAAAATCAATAAAAACTAGTCAGTGTTCATTTTGGTTTAAGTTCCTTAATCTTCTTTGGGTCTGTTAAAACAATGTTGGTGAAACTTCAATTGCTTAGCAAATTTATAGATTTTGATTTAATAATACACAGATATAATTTTATAAAATAATTGTCATTTCTTTTCCCTCTAACCATGGTTAGCAGAAATTTGTTAGAAAGAAGTGAGTAAGTCACACTAACACTTTGCTCAAACAGATAGAAGAAATGAGGGTGAATAAAAGGGCTTCAAATTGAGAAGGTTCAAATGAGTGGAAAGAGACGATGCAGTAAAGATAATTATTTAGACAAATATTACATTATAATTGGTATGATATGAAATAGTTATCAAACTGTCTCAATAAGTGTAGTGTGCTAAGATCTAGTAATGCATTCAATAAAAATATGAATAATTGAAAAAATAAAAAGTAGAAGCTGTGATCAAATGTTTTAAAATAGTTGTACCAACTACCAAGATTCTTAATGGCTAGTGATATGGTTGACCAATAACACTAACCTCCCTCCGTTTCATGCCAAACGATGCCCTCGAGGGTTACACTGGTACCTGGCTCACAGGGACCCAAACAGTCAGGCTCAGTGATGGTACCAACACTCGTACCTACACACACGTCCAGCATATCCTGAAACAAACAAAAAGTCAGTCTTAAAGATGATGTTAACATCCCTCATATAGTCGAGCATTGTAATATTCTAAAATCTCTTGAATATACATGTCAGACATTGTAACCAAAACCCAGATCATATGTATTCATTTTAATAGGATTTTTTATATCTTGTACACTTCTGTATTTAAACTATTTTTTGTAGTAAATTCCTATTGGTTTAATGCAATAACCAGAGTTTTAATGCCCTGTTAGTGTTTATAAATTCCCTGATTTACCAGGTTTTAAAGACCAAAAAATATGTATTTATCCAGTTTAAAATCATAAATCCAAAATCTTGTGGATTTTTTTACAATTTTTATTAAATTAAAGACACAAGACTCATTAAAGATAATTATGTCTGTGCTCTTCACAAAATCACATGAATTGGAGTTAAAACTAATGGTTAACATTGGGTTATTTCTTTATTTTTAAAACCATTGTCAAAATTATCTGAAAAATCAGGAAAGTTTTTAAAATCTCCACGACTTTTCCCTGCAACACAACATTCCAAAAATATTCTTAAAATAAGTCCATTGATAGTGAGCCCAAGCCGTGTGTCTGACATTTATCCTTTATGTATTTCTCCTTTCTATAACTGTCATACTTTTCTGAAAATGTATCATGTTATGTAGGTGCAATTATTATTATTATTATAACCTCTCACCCAGCATAATTGAGATTGTGATGAGTTTTGAAATGAATGTTTAATTAAATAATTATTAATAACCACAAGATAATAGGAGTGAGAAGAAATCTGATAGAATAAGAAAACTACAAGAAATACTTTAATTCAACTCTCTAAGAACTTGCAACAAATAATTTAGATCACTTTATTTGGATATTGAAAAAATAAATGTTTTATTGAAAAGGATTTTAAACAAATCAATAATTAAAATGTATACATTTTTAAGATGCCAACTTGTTGAAGGATCTTTTTTTTTCCATACTAACTTCCAATGAACTAGACTATTTTTCATCTTACTATTTTTGTTTTATTTTATTTTTCTTGGATAAAAATTCGTTTTTCATTATTTTATCTTTCCTGTCCTATGTATACATAAAATGATCATAATTTTTTAGTTTTCTTTAGCTTTCAGATACATAAAATTAACATATTTTATTTTTACTTTTTGTTCATTTGTATACATAAAACTCACATGTTTGTCCACTACTTGGGATACTAATGTTTTAAAATTAATATTTTAACTATTTAAATGAAAGAGAACCTTGAATGCCAGGTATTTTTACAAAAACAAAACCACTCATTTTGAGAACTATTTGCCTTGACTCTTGTTTTCAACATGTATAAAATCAGCCATGATGTTAAACTCACACTTTGGATTAGTTTGTCTCAATTTAGTCAGTTAATTGCCCAAATTATAACCAAAGCTGTCATTTTTAATGGACATGGCCGATTCTTTTACTTTTCCCAACGCTAGCATAACCTCAACTTTCCCTGAATCTAGGATATCCCCAACTTTCCCCAAACTTAGCATACCTCCCAACTTTTAGTAAACCACTTACCAGATCTATCAAATCCTTTCCTAGATCTAGCTAAATACATTACTTTTCATTGGCCATGATTGTTTCTATTCCAACAATGCTGGTGGATACCCAGTCAAACAGGAACATTATCAGCATTGTGAAAAGCCATTGGAATGATGAACAAAATTAAATTAAATTTCTTGCAAGTAACCCTCCATTTTATAATATGTAGCTTATTATTTAACTAGCATGACATCTGAGGGATACACACACAAAAAGGGGAGGGGGGATAAGGTCCGAACAATATATAATAATTGATGAAGCATTAATTAATTCTGCAATGTTATTGAATACAAGATCATTGAAAAGTGATCTGGAAAAATAGTATACAAGATAAGCATATTGAAAATGACTGTAAAACAAAACTGGTTCAAGATTATGTCCCCTCATCCTTTTCACCTGTCTTTATGACCGATGGTGATGCCTCATCCAACCAGCTGTCACTGAGAAATGGAAGGTTACCTCTACTGAGAGTAAGATAAGAGAGGGGATTCGTGGACTTGAGCTAAAAACTTATTTGAATATTCAAAGTTGGTATAAAATCTGGTGGTTGTGTTCATCAAGCGCACAGGCACAACTCAACATCTACATTATTAGATTATGAGAGAGGAAACCCCATTAATATGTTGAAATTTGCTACTTAGTTACTTAAGGGGAATATGCTAACAGTGAAAATGGCAAACTTCAAATATGCCAAAACTATCAAGTATTTTAGATTTTTCTTTGGTGGCCCCATTTGAGCTCCAAACAATAACATGTCACTCACTATGTTACAAAATAACTAATTTTACCTTTTGATGGATGTTTAAAACATTTTTATACTTAATGTGTAAGTTTTTTTTATTCTTTGGGGACCTGTTAATACTTTTTGCCTCAATATCTGTAGGAACAATTTCTTTTAAATAACAAATTCATTCATGAACAATTTGGGTTTCCTAAATATATGGAATGCATCTCTGAACTCCAGTGGGTGGACCCCTTAAATTAAAATAGAAGGGAGCGCTTTGTTAAGTGGAATATTTAGGAATTTTTATAGTACAACAATTTTTGGACACAATAAATCAAATACTACTCCAGTAGATATATTTAGAACATGCTACACATAGTGGTATCAACAGTTGTTGAATATTTATTATGGATATTGTTTATTTTGGCCAAAAGAGTTTTATTTTACAAAGCCTACAAAGATATATGACCAAATATGTTTCTACTTTTTTAGAATGTTGTGAAAACTAATACAATAGGATCCCACAAAACCATGCTGCCAACTCATGATAAAATTTGTGAAAATGGATTCAGAGAAATGTACATGAACTAGAAAATCAATGACAATACAAGAGTTGTGTTTGACACATTAGCTTTGTCTATGGCGCGTCCATCTACTGATCTTGGTTCACTGGTTTGATTCCCGCCAAATGGGGTTAGTTACCTTTGACTGCATAGTAAATTAGAGGTTTTTGGTTGGTTTGGTGTATTTTTCCTGGAATCAATTAGGTTAGATTGTTACCATATGCTTTGTGATGACATTATCAAAACTAAACGAAAATGAAAGTGTGATTAAAGGAACTATACCAGTATTCGCTTGGAGAGAAAAGATGGAAAATATAATCAATAACACCTAGCTCCCTGGTGGTCTAGGGGTGAGTGTAAGACTTTTGTGCTTAGGGTCCGGGGTTCAATCCTCGGTCCCGGCACGGAGTTATCTGATTGTCAAACCCTTCCTTCACCTCTAAAAAGACGTGTATTAATCACAACTTGTGAATGTGAGGAATGCCAGGCCTCCACCTTGGTTCGGACCCCACATTAAACTGTAGGTCCTCCATTTCATCTCACAACCACCCTAACATTACACATTAGCGTAAGTGCGTATAACCCAAACGGGTAGTAAGACACGGTGCTAATAATAATAACAGCTAATACCTGTTTATAATATGTTTTTAAGCAACCTTAGAATTAAATTTTTAGGTAATGGGTTATAAAGATGCACGAGTAAGAAGAATACAATAGAATCTTTTCGCTGTTTGCTTTCTCTCGTGTCCATACTATCGAATAGTATCCCCCTTTGTGACTGGCATTATTTTCTTTTAAAATAATAGCTTTAAAAGCCAACCAAAAGATTATGTCCTTGAACAAACAAACAATTGATTAAGAAAAGACGCTTCCGGAATGGATACGAACATATGGACAAATATTGTGTCAACTCCATTTCAAACAATCGCTAGTTCTATTCGACGGTTTGTCCATTGTTGCACGGTAGTCCCTCCAGAAAAGTTTCATTGTGCTTTGCAATTGAGTGGATCAAATCAATTTCTGCTCCGGGCAGGTAGGAAACCCGGTTCCCCCCTTATCACCCCACCCCACTCCCCACCTACACTAGTCCTTTTCCTATCAAACACACACCAAACCAGAACGGACGTTGAAAGAGGAATAAGGAAGGGAGGTTTGACAATACGCGCGCCGGCAACTGCCTCATACTAGGCCACGTGACCAAGCGCCGGAAATCAATACTGCGGTCATGTCCCTCTCCCGCGCCCTTCCACCTCAGCGCGCGTCATGAATTCTCATTTGATGCGGAACAACAAAGGGACTGCTCGGTATCCTATTAGTTGGTCTCTCTCGGATACAAGCTCATCAGCGGTTTCGCGTAAAACACGTCGGCAGGCGCTCGGACGCACGAATAATTGAACGCGCCTGTCGTGTGCAGTGCGCGCGCATAGTCTACACTTCACACACACACACACCCCAGTGGGCAAATAGACGAGCCCACCCCCATCCTTCGCTGCAAGCGCTGAGCCATCATTATCCCCGGTACCATTACAAGCTCTTACAGTAATGCCACGTGTGCATACCACGTCAAACTTTAATGAAAGTTCATGTTAGGCGTGTGCCTCGCCGGACTATATTTTTTAGAAGTACGTTTACAGCCGAGGTAATTAAAGCCTTAAACCCTCATCGGTGAGCACGTGGATCAAATATCAAGCTCATCTTGTCAGATTTGCAGGTGACTGGGAGGTCAGAATCCAATTTACAGATAGGTGCACTAAGGCCAAGGTCGTAGGCGTTGATAGTATTCTTTTTTTAGCACCGCGTCTTACTACCCGTCCGGGTTGAACGCTTGTGTACTAATTACGCTGATGGTTTAAAAGGATGAGGAAGGTTAAATTTGGAGTGAAACATACCCGCTGCAAAAACCATCCTCGGTACACCTGAAAAGATTCGAGCCTCAATCTCCGCGTCATCGGAAGCCTAGTCTACTGCAGGTGATACCTTAGATCATGCAGCCACCGAGACAGGTTTAAGTTTTTAATTAATGGGTTGGGGAGAACGGACCCATTACCACTTTAAATGAAAAAGTAGAAATAATTCTGTAGCAACTGAATAAAATGCATTATTTAACAGAAGTATTTAATTCAAATAAGGATACCATCATTTATGCATGGCTTCAAACATAAGTTTTAATTTTGCTGAATAAATTATTATTAGCACCGCGTTTTACTACCCGTTCGGGTTATACGCATTTACGCTANATTATTATTATTAGCACCGCGTCTTACTACCCGTTCGGGTTATACGCACTTACGCTAATGTGTAATGGTAGGGTGATTGTGAGATGAAATGGAGGACCTACAGTTTAACGTGGAATCCGAACCACGGTGGAGGCCTGGCATTCCCCACATTCACAAGATGTCTTGTCAGAGGTGAAGGGAGGGTTTGGTAATCAGATAAATCTGTGCCGGGACCGAGGATTGAACCCGGCCGCCAGCATAGAAGTCTGACACCTTACCCCTAGACCGCCAGGTCACCTGCTGAATAAAACACTACGTGGTTTCTTTGGTGGTGCCGAGTGTGTCCCAGTTAAATACATTATTAGGGGCACGTAAACCTCCTTTGCCTCTACCAAAACCGTTAACAACGCTCTTGGTCAAGGCCCCGTGTACCCCCTCTTCAGTAAGAATGTAGGTGACAGCTAGTCATTTATCCATTCTCCAAACCATTAGATCTGCAAGAACATCATTATTATTTAGCACCTTGTCTTACTACCCGTTAGGGCTATACGCTTAGTAATAATTACGTTAATGGGTTGGGAATTGGGAAGGTTGAATGTATAGAAAGTGAACCCGCATTTGCGTGGAATGAAAGTAGTAAACCATTTGGGGGAAACACCCCCCCAGTTCCCGTGACCTATATTCGAATCTCGATCTTCCTGTCCTCTGCAGTCTAGCTCAACAGTAAACCAGCGCGTTAGCTAACTGCACTACAATGGCGGGTTGCAAGAATATGATGATTTGTTGACACTTTTGGTAGTCAAAACTGTCACAACAAGCCATTTGTTTTTAGTAATATTTTCCTTTTAACCGTTTTCCATCATCTTCTAGCTGTAAGTTATCACCACATGGCAAGTGGATTCTTCTAGTAAGTGCTTTTGAGAGATATGCGACATCGAGCTATAGCAGCCAACACTGCGTTAAAACTTGATTGAGCTGAGCGTTTGGTTGGTCAGACAACAGCAGAAATGCTCGCGCTGCTTTATATTCGTGAATAACGTATTTGCATGGAGTTGAGCATAGACAACCCTTGGATCATCCAGCCAATGAGAATGCGATAAGAGGCTTTAATCAATTAAAACGCCAGTATAGAGAGCAGAAGGGAAACTCTACCAATAATAAAATCAGAATCAAATAAAATATAAATTTAATTTACTACTTAAATTAGGTTAATTTTATGTTTAAAAAGATACGGTTTGATAAACGTTTTTCAAGTGACCCCTTGTGGAGTATTTTTATAAATATCATGTGTAGAGGAAGGGGAAGGGGCAATTTATATTAATAAAAAACCTAAGTCATCACTTCGTTCCATTATAAGCCGTTGTATTTGTATCATGAATTACTAATCTATTAACGTAATAAGTACTAAAGCGTATAAGCCGAACGGGTATAAAAAAAATAGTAGGACGAGGTGCTAAGTATTATTATTTATTTATTTGAAGTATTTTACGTGCAATTTTTGAACCGACAGATTATATCAGCACACGAGAATTTGTATGAGCAAGAACGAAAGGGCCTACCAATTTTACCAAGAAAGGTATTTTCATATATAGTATGATTTTGGTAGGAAGAACAGGAAAAGTTAGTTACTAAAGTTACTAAAACAATTTTAATATAGTTATACATCAAGTCATGTTATCTGAAGCTGTCACTTTTTATAGATATCAACAATACCTATCAAATAACACAAATAATATAGTAAAATGTTATCAATGTTGGCCGCAAAGAACTATGTTTAAATTTTTTCTACTGTTCTTACAACCAAAATCAGGTTACACCTTCCAGGGTTCTTTTACACGCCACAATCGGCATGGGAACAACGGCTTTACTTCCCCTCCAGAGGAAGTTGTGCTACGGATTTGTATCGCTCTAAAAAAATAAAGCTTCATGTCACATATCACTAAAAATCGCTTTCTCTGTGGCCTTGTTACATTTTTTTTCAAATGGTTTTATAATTATCCTTCACGGAAATGTGGGTACATTTCCTCTAAATTCTCCCTTGTTCATACCTGACTAATTAGCGTAATTAAAATGCGTGTAGATAGGAGGGTCACACGCTGGAAACACAAATATCAACAGTTTTAATGTATTAATTATCTGCCTAGCAAATTTTTTAAAGTAATTTTTTATAGAAACTTTTTTTATCTTGATCTGGCACTTTATGATAAGTGGCGCAATTTAATTGCGAAAACGTGACGAAGAATGATTCACGTTTTATAAAGTGGTATTATTACAGTAGTTTTGACGGTAATAACCACTATTACCTTTTAAGTTACCATGACAAACAATTTTATATCTTCAGTAGGACTTTATAATTACTGCATAATAAGTTGAGGTCTAGAGCTAGTGCAAACTAAACATTGTTAAATGGATTTTGAAAGCTCCTACTCAAGGTTGATACACGTATTTAAACTCCCCGAGCTTTACCAGACCAAACAATATGTATTTTACCATTATTTTATAATTGCACCAGGATATACATTAAAAAAAATAGTTCCTTTTCAGAGTTTTCTATTGAATTCTCGGCATGTGGATTATTAAAAACAAATATAGTGTGCTATTTTCCAAATCGCATAATTTGTAGATACAACTAATAATTCGCGGAATCCATTTTATTAAAAAATCACCCACATATGCTGAGAAGCTAAAAGTTGATTGCAAAATATTTGTGAAGTCCAGTAACTTCCATATTCTTGACTTTAGCCTGACACACCAATTTCCCTGAATTTTCCATGTTTGACAGGTACGGATCGATTCTACTTGGTTGGTTTTTTTAGCACAGAGTCTTACTGCTCATTCGGGTTATACGCTTTAATAGTCTAATGGTTTAGGGATGGAGAAGGTTGAATTAAAGGAAGTGTATCTGCATTTGTGTGGAGAGTGAAAAACCATTTAGGAAAAACCCACTTCACTACACCCAACCAGGATCTAACCAAGATCTCCCCATCACCGGCAATCTAATTTAATGCAAGAGTAGCACCTTAGACCATGCGACCAAAAACGCAGGAAGGAATAACTGTTTTAAATACTCGAGTGTGTGTGTGTGTTTTGGGGAGAGAATGCAGGAGGGGGATAGGCTTAACGCACCCCGTCCGGGTTGTATGTATAGTTACACAAATGGGGTCGGGAGCAGAAAGGTAAAATTTAGAGGCAATATATCCTTGTAATAGAGTGACGCCTTAGACCATGCGACCATCGAAGCGGTTGATAGCCAAGACTTGTTCTTGAGCATTGTAGCGTGAAATGAATGTTCCGCGGTTGAGCCTTTTAATAGAACGAACACAAATTGAGTAATCACAGCAAATTGCTGATAAAACCGGTCATTTCGTGTCTGACCTCTTTGTCAGCAACAATAAGCGTCCAAAGAAAAATCTTTATTCTTTTCCAGGTCAAATTTCACACGATTTAATCACATGACGCGTATCAGCTGCGAATACAAACATGTATTAATTGATAGTTTCTAAGAATGACAACTGGGTCTGCACTTATTTTTTTTAAAGGCGTGAACTGTTGTCATTCAAATGAGTAGTCTCGACACTAAATGAATGCACATCAAATTTTGGATTCGATATTTTAGGCCGGGTTCACACTTATATTAGATCCTTGTATCGTATCCCCGTCGCGATCATGGCTAGAGCGGGTTGACGCACAAGGTTGAGATAACAAATTTAGGCAGGTCCGATCCTCGTTCCGTTCAATGATGATACCCATAATTCCCATTACGAATGTTGGCAGCCATGATAGTCAAACTAGCTTTCAAGATTATGTGGCTGGCTGATCATCAGTTACTGTAGTTAATTACAGTCCTAGTAACCAATCCTGTGATATATTGGTCAGTGCCAGGACCGGGGTTAGATTTCCGGCTGATACCATGGGTATTTTTCCCGAAAGAGAAATTACCCCAAAGGTCACCAGTGTTTGCTTGGTTGGGCTAGAGTTAGGTTTAAGATCATTACACCTTCATAATCCCTGACAACACACCCACTCAGAGTATGGCGTGTAGACAAGTAGGCGAGTATCCCAAACAAAATACCGTTCAGTCACCACTTGGAAATTTCATATTTTAAGATGTGTTTGGATATGTTAAGTTCTACTTCTACCGGTCAAAATCACCATACGCTTAAAAAAAACACCTTCATAATCATTTCAAAACAATAAGAGACCATTTTTATGATCATTCTGACAAGTTTACAACTTTCCCCCATGCAAATGCGAATATACTTCCTCATTACTAACTAATTTGCTTATTGTGTACAAAGGCAGAGAACTTGAACGGGTGTGGTAAAACGCGGAGGGGGGGGGGGTGTTTCTCTCAATACAGAAGCATATAGAGAGGACCCGCCCTCCCACCTATTTTCTTTGCTTATTCCACGACACTAATCATTATTGAAGAATTGGCATAATATTCACTGTTAATTCTGAGTTTTTGCGTGCTTTCTGTGGAGTAACATAACAAAAAATAATGTTCAAATTCAACCACTTTAGCGATTCATTTTTTTAAGTACTGCGTGTACGTCAATAAAATCTGCAGTAAATATTTATATTTTTGTGCGCAGTTCGCGTGAATCCTGTATCTCCTACAACATCGCTTACATAAGTGTTTGTTATAACGTTTAATCGACGGTTCAGTTAAGTTTATTTATAGTGTATCATTCATCAACGCACAGAATGTGGGAATATCAAGTAGAACGTAAGGGCGAATGGCTAGAAAGCTCGTTGATAACTTGCAAAAACTCATATCCCGAAAGAAGAGAAGGCAATCGGATCCTTGCGACAAATCTCGACTCAGTTTTTATTATTATTATTATTTTAGTACATAATATATATGTAGGGTGTTTCAGCCATTTGGCAAGGCAAGTTTTACAAGAACGTAAATAAACTGTAACATATGGAAATTTAAAGTCACTGAATTAAAAATAAGAAATAAATGGCAATGCCTTGCCACTTTACTTTCTGTTTTAGATATTGATACGATCGTGCATTTGTCAAGCCGCCAACAAATAGTTGTTTTCTAAATAGCTGAACGTGATATCGAGTATAGATATGTACCTTTCGGATAAAATATGAGTTTGCGATGCTAATTATACCAATTACCTCAATATAACAGTGAATAAATGTGTCGATGAAGATTATAAAGTAACAAAAATTGTTAATTTATAATCTAACATTATTATTCCTCCAACGTTGAAACGGAATTAAAACCTCTTCTTTCCACATATTTTTCAGGTTTGTAACTATATTTTTTTAAATAAAAAAGAGACACTTAAAAACAAAAAATTCAGGTTTTTCAAAGAAAATACAGAACAAAACCGAGAGTGAATACGCCCTTGCTCAACCCATAATGAGCGTGTAACAGAACACCATGATGAGTGAGGGTTGGGGGGAGTTTGGAAAGGGATTGGGGGGGAAGGGGGGCCAAACATAATAATGTGTTTTATATTCCTCACCAATGCCTAAAATAGTAGCATAGAGAAATGTTATTCCTTTCTCTATGGTAGTAGTTTATTACTTTAGTAGTATTTTAAAATTCAAAACACCTTCGACCTCATTAATGATGTTTTAAATCAAACTTTAAATCATTTTTAAGATTATTTTTGTTAATGCCTTGACATCTATTCACTACGAGTTACCGTAAGTATACTATGAATTTGGTAGAAATTCCGTTCTGGAAGAAATTATTTTTCGTACCAGAATCCTACTGTATAGTATTTTTGTAGGATAAAAGGCCTTTCATAATAAACTACTACCGTTCTGAAAGGCCGTTTATTCTACCAATAATATACTATAAAGTAGGAAATAAGGGCTTTCCGAACGGGCTTCCTTTCAAAATCAGGGTATAGATCCACCACCCACACACACACACACACACACACACACACACACACACACACACACACACACAATCTAGGCAAGGTCCTCATGCGTGGACGCCATAAATATGTTATAACAAAAGCCAACGAAGATCTGCGTACTTATTATTTGCAGTTCCAAACCTAATTTCCATATGCTTGCGAATGTTGCGCCAGTGTTTATCACTGTGACAGCTTGCAAAAGTTACTAGATCTACTCTCATGGATCCATTCACCAAACCATATGATCTGCCAGACTATATGTTGAGTTTATGTCACTTTCAGCAGTCAAAACTTTCACAACAAATCATGTTTGTAATTTATGTTCTTCTTTAAGCAGTTTTTACATTATTGAAACACGAAAATAATTATGAAAATAGCTGTGTGTGTGTGTGATTCATTTAAAAAAGCTTTACAAACGAAAGCTTCTAGTTCTCTTAACAAATTAATATGGCAAACCAGACGAAACTAAGACCGTTGATGACGTCAGTGTGTTCGGTTGTGTTCATGCGCATCTGTTCACCAAATATATTTTTTTTATTTTAAACAAATATTTTGTATGAGACTTTCTCTAAGCTATAAAAACACATTTATTTTGGTGAGCAGTTAAAAGAAGATAAAGATGTGACTATTAAAGGCCTACTTTTAATGTATTATCTAACGCAATCTTTTATTGCTAAAAAACCATTAAACAAAAAACCTCACAAGCGTTTGAAAATCTTGGCGCAAATCAACAACTATCAAAAGGAAACAGCATAGAACCTTTTTTTAGCTTGCTTTCAGTGCCTGAGAAGACTCAACGCCCCGACATTACACAGCTCCTAAAAATAAACAGGTCGGACAGTGTCAACGGAGTCGCGATCATCATTTAACGTATAATATTAGGGAAAAGAGTCCAAATATTCCACCCCAAAGGTTGATCTTGAGCACACTTTGTACAAGATGTTATGATAATTATGTTTTCAACCTTTCAAAACATACAACACACTTGTTCTTCGGCTCTTAATAAATTCCAATGACGTAGTTTATTTACTTCTCTTTTCTTTTTTTTCCATTTTCGACTCTGAAGACTAATTTGCATTCCTAAGTGGCCCAAGAAACCGGTTTGCCGGTGTAGCGACATATCCGTCGTGCAAGGCGCTTGCGTGCTCAGAATGCAATATACAGGGCGGACCAGAAAATATTACCCGTTTATGTAAACATTGTAGATATTAATTTTATTAAAGCAAGCTTCATGAATTAAGAACGTTGTATATAATAATAATAATAATAATAATAATGTAAGTTATAGTATTATATTATTATTATTATTATTATTATTATTCACAGTTGTGCTCTAGCGATATAAGGAAAAAGTCTTTTATTGCACTGGATCACTATTGATAAAGAACAAGATGTGAAACCAGCTGTGTGCAGTGGGGTGGTTTTTACTTTTCTTCTTTTTATTTCTTATAGGTTAACCCCGTTTCCACCAATCTTAATATTCGCTTAGATGGTTAGTAACACAAGTATTTTAGTATTATTATTATTATTTATTTTGATCATCTAGTCTGAGTCCCAAATATGATTCCGGACGAGAGCCAAAATAGTACTATCAAATAGGGAGGGCTTGCTCCCTTTTCCTGAGTGATAAATACCTGGCCTTAGCTCTAAAAAACATTGCGTCTGGCTAGTAAGCCGAGAATATATTCAAATAACTCCAACCAGAGTCCAAACAGGACCCTTCTAGACTTGTAATATAGCGCAGTAATCACCAGGCTACAAGAATGAACCTGTCTATCTTGTACAGTATAGGTTTTTCTTCACTCGCGTCTTAGTACCTGTTTGGGGTACACGCTTACATTAATTATACTATCGGAATATAAAATTAGGGAGGTAGAATTTTTTTTTAAATTTGCCCGATATTAGGTGGATAGGGACAGTGGGAAACTATTTATGAAAAATCACCCTCAGTACACCCAACCGGTATTAGAGCCTGGATCACCCCGTGACCGGCAATCCTGTCCAACACGAGAGAAAGAAGTTAGGTCACCGATACGGGTTACAACGTATTCAACAAAATATACCTTGATTTTATTACGAATGTACACTTGGAGTCTCTTTTAGAAAATACATCTATTATGTTTTGCGGTCAATATTGATAATTTTTAGTTTTACTACCCGCCGGGATTTCGCGTGTATGCACTAATTACGCTCATGTGTGAGGGATGAGGAAGGCTGAATTAAAATGAAGTGCCCAAGAGAGAAGAATACTATTTATTAAAAAAATCCACATAGGTACACCTTATCAGTATTTGAGCCCCGATATCCCTGTCATCGGCAGTCTAGTCGGTTGCTTGAGTTACGCCCCGGGCTGAAGACCATGCGGCCAAAAGTTGGGTTTTACTATATTACCGGTATTTGTTTTATATCATAGGAATTTATAATCTATGTACCAAAAGAGACAATTACGGATTACATGACGTGATGTATGAAAGTAAATCTACTAACCAAGTCAATCGACGACTAATTAAACCTGCTGTGTAACTCCTTAAAATTACTAATATTACAACTGTCAAAATTCATACCGCCAGACAAAAGACTTTGGAAAATGAACAAATAAAATGTAGATAGCCTTCTAGCCATCCATAAAGGTGCGAGTGATTTTAGTCACCTTGTGGAGTTTGGACAGTGACAAGATGTAGTCAACACTAAATGTAGCCAGTGATTGACTCAACCAATAAGGTCAAGGCTGGTCAACGACCTATGAATATCCGACTACTGCCTCAGGGAGAAAATAATGTGGCCCATGCCATCAAGTATGTATTTACATTATGTGTCCATAAGATTTCTTCTGTATTTTTCTCATCCTGCCCCCGCAATTGTTGTTTATAAAACACACTGATAATGGGACAAGAGTGTAGGAAATAAATAAAACTGGAGTTTTTGTTCGACACTAGGCTAATATTTAAGTGTGTTTATTGTCCAAACAAATAATAAGCTCATAAACTTTGGGAATCAAAGGAAATAATAATTCAGGTGTTCCTAACATTATGATAATTATAATGTTAGAAAATAGAAATCACACACTTGAACTTTAATGTAAGTGCAGTTATTATTCAAACAATAGTTGAATTCCCTTTTAAGCTTCTTTACTTGGCTAAGTGATCAGTTTGGTTTAGTGGGCCATATTTCCCCTCTGGGTAGGTTTGGAAAAGATTATATTCCATGCTTGGCGTGTAATGTACGGAGTGCCGTTTAAGGTTAAGTTAGTTTCTAAGACGTGCTAGTAAGCTGTGTGTCGAGTAAATACATATTTAGATGAGGGTAAAAAAGAACGCAATCAGGGTTTTTTTTGTAGTTTTTATTTAAAAACAAAATAACGTATCGGTGGTCTAACGCGTCAACATAGTGTTTGACTGGACTGCCAGTAACGGGGAGATAGAAGTTTTGATCCCAGTCTCGAGTGTATTTTTTTTATTGCTCTTTATTCCACCTCTACGCTAATGTGGATAAATTCTCTCTAAAATTCTACATTTCTTATTCTTACTACATTGACGTAATAAATGTTATGTGTATAGCCCGAGAGAGTAATAAGACTCGATGAGAATATATTTATTTATAACTTTGAGCCAAAATAAATAAACTATCGCTTTAGTAGATACAAAGCATCAAGGACTATCTACGGCATAGCGCCAAGTACTATTTATCTGCGATGAGTTGACAATGATAGAGAGATTTTTTAAGTACTTTTTTCAAGAGAAGTGTGATGTTTTATCAATAATATAATGCTTCGCAAAAACAAATTCAGGACTGCCGCTGTTTTTTAAATACAAAATTCCTAGTGTTTTTCAGAGTTTTTCGTAAGGAATTTTCATTTTTATAAGAATGCATATAGTTGTATTTTGGATCAAAAGTAATGTCATCAAAGTGACACATTGTTAAGTTATTTCGTTCGTTTTCAAAAGAGCATGATTTTACCATGATGGAGTAAATTTATGGATTTGTTTGGCCATATAATGTTTCCGAATTAAAAAAAGGGATGATGAGGTTAGGGGAGATACATGTGTTCAAATCACGTGTTTTTTTTTAATCCCTGTGCATTTCCTAATTAGAAAACTGTCCCTGTTTTTTTTACATGTGGGTGGCATCCCTCCCAATTTCAAAATACATTGCATCGAATCACGTTTTCCATCAACATGGACGAGGAATTTCTGCCTGAGTGTAGATCGAATCAACTCGACCATGAAATGTTCAGGTTTTTTTTTAGCGTTTAGTTATTTGGTATTCATAAACTTGAATTGTAAAATAAAATTAATCATCATGAATGGCTAAGTAGTTCAATATGTTTATGTTCATCTAACTATTAGTTATAATATAATTCCCCTCACATAATGTGAATAGTCGAATAAGATTATTTATGGAAAATATCTTGTTATAAACTGGTTTTGATTTTAATGAAAATGTGCAAAGATCGCTGATTAAGGTATTTATGTTATTTTGCTGCTTACTTACTCTATTGCATTGTTATTCAACTCCATTTTTTTTTTTTCGTTCACGCACCCCCAGATATAGTTTATCTTCAACTTTGTATCCTCAAAATTGTTGCATAATGAGATTGATACATATTTCTATAATCTTCATTTAGCAAAGAGCGCGCGAGAAAGATAATTAATGGCGTTTTGTGATCGCAGGTCCTTGCGTCCGGCCTCTTGGGATCCAGCCCAAATCAGGCCCTGATTATTCAATGTTCATCATGAAATTATATATATTTAAATTTTACATAACCCTAATATATATTCGTGTACCCATGGATTACGCTTGCCCCCCCGCCCCCACGCACCTACCGTTTAATACCACTGCTATATTGCATTAGGAACTCAAAAGTTCTTTGCCGCACTTACAAAAAAATACACCCCCCACCTATCCCTATCTTGGGCTAGCTCCATCCAGTCCACCTAATTACACTGTAACAACTTTATTCGAGCAAGTCCTTATAATAATAAATTAATAATATAATACTCTATTGTGTTCAAAATGTAATAACGCTAATATACTTTTAGCTGTAGATTCTCAATATATTTCATCATTATTTGTTCTTTGGGAGTAAACACGAATGTAACATGTTTTCAATGGGTTGGGAATTTCCGACTACTTTCAATGCAATCGAGTAGTCTCTCGACTGAAATCTAGTGAAGGTAACAAGTTTAATGCGCGTCGGGCATATAATTCAACTGTTTTAATCTAATTAAGTACGTGTGATATCTGGCGGCGTAATCACCTTGTTCAGAGCAGTGATAAAATTAAATAAATGATGATGTGAAATTACATTATTGATTTCAATTTTAATACAATAAATAACGTTTCGTTACAACACACTATCTCTTCCAGGTCTATTCTAATGTTATTCTCAATCTGCGTCTAGTTCTTCCAGGGTGGATACAAAACTTTTATTATAAAATTATCTGACAGTTCCAGGTTTTCCAGAGAGCATTTAAAAAAAATACAGATCTAACCCTTTTACAATTTTTCTTGACGGATAAGATTTTTTTTAAATATATTACATTGATCACATATTTTCAAAAACTTCTATGCTGCCGAACAACATTCCTATAAGGTATTATTTTTCTAGTATTTAATATTTGAGGTATTATATGTGACCCTGTGTAAATGTGGTATAAAATAAACCGTGTACAACCATCTCATGTTAATATTGCCATTCCTAAGCAATGCATTTGGTTACCATCGAGAAACAAAATCTCTTACTTTTGTTTAAATGTTTAGGAGCAAAATCAGTAAAGTTTTTAAATTACCTGACTAATCTTTATTTTTGTTTAGATTCCCTGACATTTCCCTGTTTTCCCTGACATCAAAGAATTCCCTGACTTTCCCCTAGCTGTAAACAACAAGTCTTCCCATTGGTCATAGATAAAGGATAAACTTTGTCTATGCATAGGGTTTACCAGTCAATACCTTGAACACGGTTCTAGACTCTCCCATTCACACTGCATGTCCTGCTCGCCCTAATATACGAAACATGACTATCCTAACAATGGCTTGTGATGAGTAAAGGGTTGGTAGCTCATCATTATGTAAACTCCTTACGCCCCCCCCCCCCCCCCCCCCCCCCCCCNGCCCTCCCAGTTGCCTTATCCTTTTTTCGACCAAATCTTCTTACGCACCTTGTTTCCAAACAACCTAAATTTGTTTTCGTCAAGTAAGATGAGAGACCACGTTTCACGCCCATATGATCGGTATGATTATTGTTTAGTATATTCTGAGTTTTATATTCCTTGACAGCGGGCGAGTTGTTAAAAACTTTTTGACCAAGTAACAGCATGAGTTTCCTATCATTTTCCTAGTTTTCACTCTTATATCGTTATTGCTTATTTTACTGCTATTTATATTTATAATAGAATTCTGCCCTTAACACTGAATGTAGAGTGATATATTTAATATTCACAAAAGCAAGGCTATCATAAATTATGATAATGAGCGATAACTGTTTTTTCTGGGTTTTCGATAATCTTACTATCTAGTGCACTACCTCCACCCTGACACACACATTCATCAAATGATGTGGAAATAATGAAAAAATATTGTAGAGAGAGAAGACTTTCCAAATGCTCCGTTAAATCACAATATATTACTCAAACATTTTTTTAGCACAGGGAATTTATGTTTGTCATCTAAGGGTAGAGAATATTAAAAACTAAAAATCTTCCAAGTTCAGTTTTTTAGTGCCTTAAGGGGACGGCCAGACTGGGCGGGCGAGCGAGCGACTAAAATATAAAATAAAACACATTGGTTGTAATAAGAGGTGGCCACACTGGCGCGAGTGAGCGACTGAGCGGGCGCTTGATAGATAGAACTGGTTCTATTTTTCAATCGCGCGCGCTCGACCCGGTACAGTCTAGTTTACAGGCGCTAGGCAATATTAATTCATGTTGGTTCATTGAGTGCTAGGAAAACTTCTCATGTTGACATTTTTATTACTATCGATAGGCTTGGCTACTAACTACCTAATTTAATTGGTAATATCATAAACCATACCTATATATAGTTATGTTAAACTGATATGTTAAAATACTTCAATATTATAATCAAAGTAGGCCTTTACAAATAAGAATCACCATTAGCGTGGAGAGAGCATGAGAAAACTACAACAATAAATCACTTGTCAAAAATCACCCTCAGTTTACTGAGCCAAGATTCGAACCTTTGCCTCCTTGTCAACAACTAGCTATAGCTATCTGCTAATTACGCGCTCGCTCGCCAGTTTGGCCAGCCAGTCGCTCACGCGCTCGCTCGCACGCTTGTCTGTCAGGCCGAACCCTTAGTGCTCGTTCGAGTTTTACGCATATGCATATATATTTTACGTTGATGGGATGAGTAAGGTATAAGTTTAGAGAAATTGTACTCGCATTTGCGCGAAGGGATAAGGGATATTTTGAAACGACCCCATCGAGATTCGAGCCCCAAACTTCCAAATCACCGCCAAACCCAACTAAATTAGATTGACATCTCAACCACATGCTCCAATTAAAGTTTTTTTTAAAGTAATTTTTTTAATAATTCGAATGTTTAGGCCTAGTACGATGGTTATAATGTGTAGTATAGTAATAATCTAAAATATAAAGAGAGTAGTTTTAGAAGTGCATCGGCATTGGCGTGAGCATAAAGTGAGAAAACCTCACTCCTCATCCCCCTGAACCCGACCTTGTTTTGAACCCCAACCTCCACGTCAACGTCGACCTTAAGAAATGCAAGTCTAAAGCTGGTTACACAATTAAAAACCTAACACGTATAGACAAAGTTTGTACGTGTGAGATTTCAAAAATTCGTTTGCCTTTGAAGCATACAATAAGAGTTATTTTTATCTCGCGTGGTTGACAAAATGAGTACTTTGTTATGTCGGCTTCATAAACTGCTTTACAGATCAGATAAGAAATGTACAGTGATAGAGAGCGCTAAACTTCAGCAGCAGACAAAACAAACATCCTTAAAATTAGAGTGACCAGACATGATACATTGGGAAGTTGTTGGTGGGGGGGGGATGACTACTGATACCATGGTACCAGACCTGGACCCAAGATCTCGGTTTACAAGTTTAAAAAAATGTAGAAGATGGAAAAATACCAAATATAGTCTGAATTACAAGCAATAAAATGCCTATTTATAATAAAGAACAGTGCATTATGGATGCCCAGCTTACCATCTGGGATTTAATACGAAGGAGCTCACTGGCATTTGACACAATTATAAAATTGGTTCTGTTCATTCTTCTTCTTAGTTTGAAAGTGTTTAAAAGTTTAATGAAGCCTATTATTTTTGTACTGAAACTAAATTTGGCAGAAAAAGTGAGTCGAGCAGTATATTAAATTCAATTAAAAAACTTCTCAATGTGCATAACATTTCAATGTTCAATTAAGTTAGGTATTTGTATGCATTGCTTTTCTTTTGTAAAAGGGGTTAAAAAATTGTTTTGTTTTTAAGATTTAAATATCAAATGTCAGGTATTGGTTTAGAAACGGGGGTGGGGTGAGAGGGGGTATTCCCCTCTGAAAATAGCTCCCCTCTCCTCCAACTTGAATAATCTGCCCCTTTTCCCCCCTCTACCCTAGAATAACCTTTTCCCTCTTTAGATTCACCTCACTCCCCTTTGATATATTGAATATGAAACTGAAAGAAAGCTTTTTATCAAACTTCAAATAACATCTCAATGCATCAAATTTTCCAACATGCATTGGGAAAGGACCACTCTAAATAGATTATAGAGGCATACAATGATCAAAATTGACATAGGATGATTTTTCAAAATATCTTCAAGAGACATTTAATTTTTAAATATTTTCCATGCGAGAACACTCCTAATACCTTCTATATCACATAATTTTCAAATATTTGCTGGGGGAAGATCACCTCAAATAGCTTCTAAAGCAGTCTAACTTTCAAAATAATTGGGGGTGAGAACCACTTTAAATATCTTCCAGGGGTAATCAAATTTAAAAGACTTATGGGGAAAGACATTCCAAAAAACTTATAAATGGCTCTTGATTTATAAAGAGAAAAAAAATCAGATGAGGGCCACTGTAATTTTTTAACTGCTTCCTAGACAAATAAGGTTTCGCCGCCACCGAGGTTAAATAATATTAATTATTACAGAGAAACAAAGACCCAAGCTTTGGCTATGGTACCGGGCCTGGTTTGAGCACCTGATGAATTTGAGGGTAACCATTCAATTTGGATTTTCTAGGACGGTTCCGGTTTTTTAAAACCATCCCGCTTCCAAGATGCAAGTTTTGTTTTATTATTGCCTCGCGGAATCGGCTGCGTGGGTTAGTAGTGCATTAGCAACATTGTTCAAAATGCAGAACCTTATTCGATGTGAACCTACGCACTACCTCTTTTTCATTTAAGAAAATAGCTAGAAAAGCACCATTATTAGCGACATCGTGCAGGTGGTGTTTCAAACGTAACGCACGAGTTTCAAATTTGTAGCGTTCTTTCCTATGGATGCCTAGTTATATTGATGTATTGTATTTGAATCTTTATATCTTATAAAAATATAAATACTGTGATGATTTATTTATGATTTTTTTTCATCACTTCCCTGTTCAAGTTATATGCTTTAATGATAATTTATCTAATTGAGTAGGGATGAGGGAAGAAGCCTTTTAGAGGTAATTTACCTGCATTTGCGTAAGAGTGGGAAACCATTTAGGGAAAACCACCTTCGGTAGATCTAACCGGTATTCAATCCCCGATCTCCCTATCATCAGGTCAATCTAAAACGAAAGTGACGCCTTAAATTCAAAGGTGGCTAAACAGTCGATTGCGATCTACCTGTCGAACGCGGCTGCTAGTTTGGTCGATTGCTTGGTCGATTGATTAACATCAGACATCAGCATTAGAAAATTGAAATATTGAAGCTGTTTGACTGACGACCATTTACAATCTAGTCTCCGTTTATGACTAAGCAATTATGAACGCTGATCCAACAAAATATCCTAAGATAATGCGGTGCCATGCAGAAACTTGTGTTTAATGAAGAAAAAAAATCAGAGCAATTATATTTTTATGTATTTTGATTTTTAAAAAACAACTCAAGTTTCAGTGTGTGGAAGGACTTTTAAGTTTTAATATGCAATACAATTTTACTAATAAAACACTAAATGGGTTATTAATTTTTTGCCAATGTAGTAGATCGTAAAGGATTTTCCTTCTCTGGAGATCATTAGATCATACGTCAGGTCTGAGTTAGATCGTTTGGCCACAGAAGCGGGTAGTATAAATAATAAAATCAAGCGAGCGGAAACTAAGCCCATTAAGCCTGTTTAAATTATAAAAGTTTTTTTTCTGACCCGGATCAGTGCAATTATAAAATTACATTAAAATTACATTAACAATAATAATAATAATAATAATAATAATGGCTGGAACCCTTGAACCTTAAAGAGATTCGAGGATTTTAAAAAATAGATTTTATGTTTAAAAAATAAACTTTTCAAATTATTAATCTGATTTTTAGAGCTATTTTGATGATTTCTATTGCTAGTCTTATACCTTGATTTTTTTACAAATATCTATTTATAGCTCCTTTTAGAAAATACAAACATATTTTTGAGCACAATGACAACATTTCACTAAATTATAATTTGTGCCATTTTATAGGTATTGATCATATATATACACCAAATGTGACAACTGCGATCGCATGACTCGTATGAATACGTGAAAGTAGATCTTGTACCATTAAGTAACTTTCAGATATATAGGTGTATATATATATATATATATAAACACCTAACAACCAGCCCCCTGGCCGTTAATTTACCATTGAATGTGAACAGAATAAGAATTTAAGAGACGAAATGATTTTTTTTAAATTGGGAAAATTAACCTTTTACGCAAATCATGTTTTCTAAAATTCGGATCCGTATTCTAAAAAAAAGTGGGTTCAACCCATCCCTAAATAATAGCATTTTTTTCAATTTATGTATAGATATCAAAAGAAAATTACATAAATTGTTTATTGTGATCCGCTTACCTTGAAAGTAAGAAATCCAACCTTGACAAATTACACTATGACCCTATTTCAAGGCACGACATTTCCAGTCGCCATCGGCGGCCAAACATTAGAGTTTGGTGATCAAAATTTTATATTTTAAAATGTGTTTCAAACACGCCCAAACTATATAGGTTCAGATTATTGTGTCTCAAAACCAGCGCACGTGCCTTGTGCCTTGGAAAGGGTGCGTTTTCAATCTCCATTTTCGTGCGAAGGCAAAAGGCGAAGGGAAAAAACTACTGAGTCGCACACACCCTCCTCACTCCATTACTCCTCGGACACCTTGGATCGGCCTCCCAAAGAAAAAATTCTTCAATTTGAAATAGAAAAATAAAGAAATTCTTCACTCTTGAATCCAAACCTGTTTAATGAGAAAAAGGATCTTCTATTAGCAGGATGGGCAGACTACAAACGTTCGTTTCGTTCGCGGTCTTTGAATCAGACGCGGGAGAAGATTCATAGAGAAAAGTGTTCAAAAAGATTCCACAATTTGCTCCAGATTCTCACATTTTGTGCCATTCAACCAGTGAGCACAGCTTCATGTGAAAGGGGTTTCGGCTGTCATAACAGACTCAAAACGGCTTACAGGAACTCTCTCAAGCCTGAAACACTGGTTATTTGCTCAGAATTTCTATAAATGGACCATCCCTGTCAGAGTTTGACTAAACAGGTGCGATTGACAAGTGGTACTTCAGTGCAGAAAGGCAGTGCAACACAAAAACATAAAGTGCTAAAGTACTACTCTTTTAAAATTGTTCTTATTTTTCATAATCATGAATATAAAATAGTGGCGACCAAAAATTTTAGTATGGCTAGTGTCTTCAAACTTAAAATTCCATGCCTTGCCCTATTTTATAAACTATACCATAGTGGAATAATGCATGGTAACGTGTTACCTTATAGGTTAAATGAAGGGTACATCTTCATATATGTAGTTAAATATTGGAAAATAAAAAATACTACACGTATCATGTGCGTATAACCCGAAGGGGTAGTATGACACGGTGCTAATAATAATAATAATTTCAATTTCCTTTACTATAGTGCTGGCCAACAGTCGTAAGAACCATAACAGACCAGCACTGAAAGGTACAAAGTACCATACAAATTACCATACAAATACATATATTTACATGAGAAAATAAGATAAACAAAAATGGCTAAATAATGTTATATAATGAAGAGTTACAGAAAAAAAAGTAATTAATAATGATAAGAATAAAAATAGTAATAATACAAATAGCTAAATAGTGGTTAAAAGCATAACAATATGCAAAAGATAAATCAGAATATTGTGAATTTAAATATTATAGGCAGAACCTCTACATGATAAATTATTGATATGGGATTTTCTTAAATTATTCTCTGAGTTTATCTTTTCTTTTGTGATAGAAGTCAAATTCGACAATCATTCGACAATATAGAATTGGCGCTATGGACACAACGACCTATAGGGTTCACCTTATAAGAGCTATTGAGAAGAAAAATTGTTGAGTTACGAGAAGCCAGAGAAGGGATATTAACGCCTACATGGTCAAGGGCAGATTTGTAATAAATTTTGCTATTGAAAATATTCAAAACATAAAGGGCATCACAATAAAGTCCACGCGAGAAGAGAGTTTGGAACCCTAAGAGGTTTCCATTTAAATATTTTCCGATTGTATACACTTCTTTGCTAGTATTTTTTTATTAGGCTGTATTCATAAAGTTGGTTTATAAGTTGAATATATGTTTGTTAACATTTTTGGTACCAAATATACCTTTAATGTTTGTTTTCTTGTAGAATTTTGATAGATTCAAATAATAATAATACACTATATAAAAAGTGAAAACGCAAAGTGATTGGAGTTAATGCAATCCTTAATTTAATCTACACATCGTAAACAAAGAGATACAAAGAGAAGAGGGGTGACAAAGAGAAGAAAGAGGGGTGAAGTCGGCGTAATCTAATACAAGGAGATGTAGCACTAGAGACTCGCGCCCTCAAACCCTCAAACCCTCAAACCCTTAAAAGCCGAGAAGAATGTTTTAAGAGCACGAGTCCCCCCACCCGTTTCATTCGCACAACCACCCCATACCCTAGACATCATCATCCCCTTCTCAAGAGCCAGCAAGTTTGATCCCTACCGAACAAACCGCTTTCTTCTCTCAGAGTGATGGCGGCCATATTACTCCACCCTCTCCCCCACCACCAACACAGCCTTTTTACGAGGTGTGGGGGATAGGGATCAAGACGGTGGAGGAAGGAGATTAAGAGAGGGGGAAGGAATTATTTCGAAAAATCGATGACAAGCGGTAGATTTAGTCAGGGGTTGGTTACCAGATGCACGATTTTTTTTCCCCATTCATTTGAGCTTAAAATGTTTGTGATTATTATTTTATTGTAGTAGTAGTAGTAGTAATAATAATAATAAAAAGATAGTGCCACTTCATTTATAAATCCTCTTCAGCCATAGTTTCCAGTCACTGCTGGCACAAAGGCAGTGTCCTTATTTCGTGAAATAATTCGAGTCCACATATTTTTTTATGTTATTTTTTTAATCAAACTAGAACCCCTCTTTTGTCTATTTTGGCGATCGTACCACAAATACATGCCTTTATCTCATTCCTTTAACAGAAACGGCCTTGTAACAAGACCCATCAGTTACGACCGATCACCCAAGGCAATAAAACAAAATCATAATAGCAATAGTGAATTAGTAATAAAGACCAGCATCGGTGGTCTCGTGGTATAACGCGTCACTCAGGTTTATCGGTAAAGGGGAGAGCGGGGTTAAAAACCTGTAGAGTTGCAGCCCGGCTTTTTTTAAAGACACGTACTAATAATTGCGGCCCACTCACTTGAGGGAGAGGTATGAGTTGCGTCCACCTAATTAGCGTGTGTTTTCTTTCATACTGTCTTAAATTTCAGATAGAAACTATCATCGTCTCATGTCGACATCCCTAGTAATATCCACACTTCCTCAGTAATTGCCGTTCAATGGTTTGGACAAGAATTTGAAGGTTAGGTTAGGTTTGGTTAGGCTAGGTCAACAGCCCGAGCCGCGATTCATACGTGGCTCTAAAAATGTGGGGCCACAATTCAATTGTCTCTAGGAGTATAAACAACTCGTGCGGCCGCAACTCACCTGCAACCTTAAAAACATGGTCGGGTGTAATGATGTTTTTCTGCTAAATGGTTTCCCGCTTTCTCTCCAGGTAGGTTCTGGTACATTTCCTTCAAAATTATATATTTTTAATACCTATTCCGTTAAAGTAACTAATGTAAGTATATAACCTGAAAGGGTTTCAACATGCGGTAAAAACAAGATCCAACACCAGTAATTTTCCTGATCAGAATCGGGCTAACTAACACTTTATAATGTGGTTTGTAACATGTGGAATTGGTAAATGCAATAAAATAATTTTTGGTATATGCAATCAAATAATTTTAGTTAGATATCACTTAAAAATGAAAATTGCCACAAATGCACTCAATTATTATTATTATTATTATTAGCACCGCGTCTTACTGCCCGTTCGGGTTATACGCACTTACGCTAATATGTAATGGTAGGGTGATTTCGAGATGAAATGGAGGACCTACAGTTTAACGTGGAATCCGAACCACGGTGGAGGCCTGGCATTCCCCACATTCACAAAATGTCTTGTCAGAGGTGAAGGAAGGGTTTGGTAATCAGATAAATTTGTGCTGGGACCGAGGATTGAACCTCGGCCGCCAGCACAGAAGTCTGACACCTTACCTCCAGGTCACCAAATATAATTTTGTCCTCCCATAGAATACAACTAATACTCATCAGTCATGATGTTGTAAAAGTGACATTAGCCAGAGAAAAATATAAGGAGGGCATCCATGGCAGGAGAGGTGGTATTTGACAGCTAAGAAATGTTACCATCCATTCGCCAAACCAAATGAGCTGCAAGACTATGTTGATTTGTATTTATTTTTGGCAGTCAAAAACCAAAACATTTACACAAACAAACCATTTGTTTTTAATTATTAACCATTTTTACATTATTGAAACACTAACTTATGAAAATAACTGTTTTTTTTTTTTTTGTTTTTTGAAGCTATATTGAGAGCTTCTAAAATGTGGCGTGCTCTTCTTAAATCGAGAATGCGAACCAGCAGAAACAAGGGTGGATGATGGCGTCATACAAACCATCTTCTCTATTGTATTCATACATTGTTTACAAGATATATTTTTTTTATTTTGAAACTAATAATTTTTTTACTTTCTCTAAGTTATAAAAAAAATAATTTTGGTGGACAGTTATAACAAGATACAACTATAAATATTAAGCTTTATAATTTTTGTACTATAATATTTCTTGTTGCCACAACAACAAAACAAAAAACATAATAGTTACATTAAAATATTTTGTTATTTCAATAAGAAAACACCAATTATATTAGTAAGCAAATGGTTTTTTTTTTCGAATAGATTGACAATAGTCACTTTCAGTCAATGTTTGCAATATGGAACCTTCTGATAGCTGTCAGATAGACCTACCACCTTTCTGGTCGTGGATGCCCTATACTTGTAATCCCGCATGATGGCATTCCTGGAATATACATTTTCACTTACAGAGCGCAGCACAGATCCGAATATCTGCAATAATATCACCAAGGCGATTCAAAATTGGATAAAACTATAGATAGTTACAAACAAAGAATTTTTACTTTTTATTATATATTACAATATCATTGAATATAATGACCAAAAAATTAACAAAGTTGAAAACCATAACTTTTTTGTCTGAAACTGTGATTACCTACTTACCGAGGAATAAATAACTAGAGACAGAAAAAACTCCAACACATTTAGGTTCATCTAACGAAATTATTTAAACTATTCTCTTCAAAAGTTATTGTATGAATTGCGTTTAAAATATGTTATTCTGTGTAAATTAACTGGTGTTGTGATTTTAATTATGGAATAGTAAAAAAATATATTTGCAGTAATTGCTGGTATCAAGAAGACAGAAAATTTCATTTCAAAAACAAAATCCCTGACTTTATTTCTCCTGATGAAAGCCTTAATTTAGTTTCCCTGACCAGAACACATGTTGGACTAGATAAAGATTCAAAACATTTATCAAAATGAGGAGTTTCTTACAAATTGTTTTTATATATGTACTTTTAAAAATAAGTGTTTGAATAAGATGTTAGTAAGATATTCCTGTACCGTAGACAACACTACTCAATTATAGAATGCCCTGACAATTTTTTTATTCTTTGACATTTCCAGGTTTTCCAAGGTTTTTTTCCTGACTATGGCCATCCTGTGTAACTGTGGGAACAAGTTGACGAGAAGAGAGCCTTTGTTCCGGTTGATTGCGAGTGGTCTAGGAGTCACGGGCCTGCTTATGTGTTCTGGTCCATCTACTCAGGTGAATGTGTGAATCAAGCTTTGGAAGTAAATTACTTCTTAGGAGCTACATTTTTTTTAAATGCGAATACCATTCAATTTGTCAAATTTTAAGTATACCTAAATAAATATTGCAGCTATAAATCTAGAAACAATTAGCAACATAATAATTGGCTACATACATTAATGCGTACTTTAGCCCAACGTAGGATTAATTTGATCTCAAGATGATAATAAAAGAAAAAAATTGTTACTTTAATTGTTTTTAAGTATCAAATTTATCCTTCAAAATATTAACGCAAGTAATAAAAAAAGGGTGGTGCAGCTTTTTATATCCAACATTTACATCGGTGGTCATGTTTTGAAAATTACAGGATTTTTCTAGACATTTCAGAGAATATACAATTTTTACAAGGCATTTTAAATGACACAGATCCCATCACCAAGAAAAATGTTCCATTATTAAATAGTTTAGTAATAACGTAATGGCAATGAAATGGACTTAATGAGATAGGCAAGAATTCGCACATTAACAAAGGAAATGTTGACGGTGTAATTAAATTACTGCTTAATTAAATTACTACTATGTTATTTAATCACAATTTATATGGCCAATGTACCTTGACAACAACACAGAAACATGATATAACCATGGTTAAAAGATAACTCGACCATGTTAATTTCACTTTGTTACACAATAAAACAAAAAGCAATGACCTTATTTTTTAACTAGTGTACCATGAATTTAAAATAAAAGTGTAAAATGGTAATTAAATCCGTAAAAAATTTACTTGGGAATTCAATTGCATTCAATTTGCCACATACCAAACACATGGACATTACAAATTAGAAATAAATAACGTCATTAATACAAATTCCACACAATACTAAGTAAAGGCTTTACAGTAATTTAATTAATTAAATTCATAGGTCCTACATTTCCACATTATTTATGATAGATTCGACCTTCTGAAATGTTGTCAATATCCCACTTAAATTTAAGTCCTACTAAAATATGGATGCAGTCTTTTACATTGCCCACAATCTATTTAATCCATCATGACATAGCAAAATAATCTATAATAATAATCAATTTAATCCATTTGGACAAAACAAAATATTGTTCAGTAGATGCATTAAATGTATTTTCTACACTTAATAATTCCAACAGTTATTGAATAGTTGTTATGGGTACTATATAGTTTGACCAAAACTTTTTCTTTTCGTTTAAAAAGTTTATGTTCAAATGAGGTGATACTTATGACAAAAATATCTAAGACTGTGGAGATTACTAGGGGTAGAAATTAAACTAAATATATCTAACTGAAACCATATTTATTTACTTTAGCAACAACAACAAAAAGTTTAGCTATTATACAATGTAGAGATGTAGAGTAAAAATCCTGTACCCTTCCATGCCACCTTAATGCCGACTATCCAAGCGACCATATAGCAATGTAAACCATAATTCAGAGCATTTTGAGAATGTAATGTATTTTCCAATTTTGATAAATTAACTCCCTACTATTCTTAACCTCTACATTCTACAATATAATATGTACATTTAGTGTAGGTTTACATTTTAAATGTGCATATAGAGTTGGAGAGCTTTGAAATATGGTGCTGGAAATCACTTTAAAACATCAGATGGCCATACAGGATGACGACAAATGAAGTCCTAAGAAGAGTGGGTGAAAAGTAAATCAGGATGACTTGAAGGAAAGAAGAAAAATTCTAGGGGCTGAGGGAGGAGGTAGAGGCATTGGCAGTCAAAGTTTATTGACAAAAGAAATGGATCTGTGATGAGACAGAACACATAATAATAAGCGTTCACATACATCTTCTAACAGGTTTATTTGGTTTATTTCATAATGTTTCAAAGGGCTATGTACACCCTCTACATGCGTGAAACAAACTTATGAGAGTGAACAGCATATAAATGACAGGATGTTGATATTCGATACAGATAAGCTATTCTTTGCGAATAAACTATGTGATTTACCATACATTTTCAGGCCAATGCTGGTGCTATAACGTGAAATGTACCCATCACATTTCATTTACTGGAAGGAAAATAGCCTCACACTCTGATCTTTCTTGTGGAATTGGAAGTTCTAAAATATCAAAACCAATAAAACAATCCTCTTTTCTTATAATTTTCTACCTACCTACTATTTATTTGAAGAAGCTCAGATCCATCCATATTCATAACTTTTTCCTTTCTCAGAACTGCAACATTATTTAAAGTCTGTTCAGCATAGGAATTGTTTTCTGAAAGGCCTTTTTCCCTACCAGAAATCTATTATATAGTAAGATATTGGTAGTAAAAAAGACCTTTCAGAGAGTAATTCATACCGTGAATGGAGTATAAGTATGAAACAGTGCTGAAAATGTGCACATTTCTACTTCTTATGATTTATTTTTTTTAAACCTAAAATATAAGTTTTTTTAATCCTTTATGGCTTTTTTGATGCATCAACCTTCATTTTTATATCAATCATATTTTGAAATAAAGAGCTTATTTAAGTGATAGTTAGTGCCCCAGATTATACAAATAAAAACAATATGTAACCCTAACTAAAACAAGTTTGCTGTCTTGTGACTTTAAATAGACATCTTAAATTATATCAACATAAAACTGCAATATTGCAACACCTACACTGCACCTGTTTATTTCTTATCTTGATAAATATAAACCTATCCCTTCCGACCTTCTCTTCCCTCCTCCTCACTATCCTCATCTCTATTTCATTACCATTGTGGTCACGATTCGCGCCTTCAATCAGCAGCTAATTTAGGTGCAATTAGTGGCATGATCATTTCTCATTAGAAGCCGAGATGAGTGCCTATCAAGCATTCAATTACTAAGAGAGCCTTGGGTAATGAAATTTAACTGTTTTTACACACACTTTCGTTGCTAGTTAATGACTATGCAAAAGCTCAGTTATATATTATATAAACTGAACTGTTCAAAAGTAATGGGAAAAAAACTGCCACTGAAACACTATACTGTGTGCATGGAGGAAAAATATGCTAAACCGTTAAGAATATATATATATATATATATGAAAAGCAAAGATCGTGGGATGGATGATTATCATTAAAGAAATCGGCCATATCTGAAAAATATTCGAATAAATTGAAAAATGACAAATGGACAAGGTAATCAAACCCGGAACATTAGGATTAGCGTGACAATGCTCTACCACTGGTGAGATTAGCCAAAGATCCTGGGTTCAATTACCATGTCCAGGTGTTATTTTTTTCCATCTATACAAAAATATATGTAGCTTAACATCTTGCCTAGTTGAAATAAATTCATATTTTTTTAGCCTTGCCATAAAAATAAAGTGTGATCAATATAATATGCCTACATAAATACAAAAAAAAAGTCCTAAACTTATAATTATTCTTTTGATATACTATTTATTTTATGTGATAAGGAGTTGAAGAATATTTCCATTCGAGAACCACAAGAAATTGTGAATTCTAAGCTTTAGCCCCAAATAGTAATTCCCTCTCTATTCTTTTGTTACTTGCCCTTCCTTCTTCCCACCACTTCACTCACATATAAAATAATAGCTCATTCAATTAATACTATTGTGAATAAAGAATAGATTTATTATTTTCCTTTTAACGTTAAGATTTTTCAAGTTTTTAGATGTAAATTTATCATTAAACTTAGTTTGAAATAATGTTAATAGCCATTTGAATATATAGGCCTACACACTATCTGTAACTATTGGAAAACTATATAAAGGCATGTAATATGATACTCCTATAACAATAATTTTTCCCCACATAATCAACAAATTTTATTAAAAAATTCATTTAGACATCAGTACTATTCGTTCATCGAAATAATTTGTAGCAAGCAAATTTTAATAAGAAAAAATAACTTACCTTTGGCTCGATATTAATCTTTGGCTCGAACTTATTATTTGGCTCGAACTTGTTTGGTTCAATCTTATTATTTGGTTCGATCTTAATCTTCTTAGGAGGCGGCGAAGACGACCTCTCGTCTGGCGGCCCCACCAAGGGGGGCGACACAGTGGCAGCAACAGTCTTGGTTGGCTCCATTTTGGGAGCAGGTGGTGTTGCGGGCGGCGGACCAGGCGCATTGGGTGGGCCTGGCCCCGAAGAAACAGGGAACAGCCGCTGTTGTTGCTGTTGGGGCTGTTGCGTCACCTGTTGTGTTGGCGTCTGCTGCTGTTGCGGCGCCGGTTGTTGTGGTTGGGTCACAGTCTGATTCAACACCGGTGCCACAGAATTAGGCACTACTGCAGTTCGCACTACACCGTTCATTTCAGGTGTTGCCGAAGTGACAGTCTGTGGAGGCGGCGGGGCCGACGCGGGGGAAGACGGGGGTTTCACCGCCACCATCCCCACCTTATCACCACCGTGTTTGTCCCGGGCTTTGTCTCGGCGATGCCCACTCGAGCCACGCTTACTGCCACTCGCACCACCTCCTCCTCCTCCACCACTACCACCACCCCCTGCACCATTGTTTGTAGTCGCACTGCCACCTGCAAGCCCGCCCCCACCACCAGCCGGGAGCGGGTGCTTGCCCTTCACCCCGTCCACCGCACTCACTTCACCCCCATTCTGTTCCCCGGGTTTCACTATCTCGTGCTTCGCTTCAGACGTCTTGGTACCCGGCTTAGTCCGTTTTATCTTCATCTTGAGTCCCTTGTCTACTGTAGCCGAATGCTCGACGGCCATTTTACCACTTTTCCCACCGTTGGCCGCCGAAGCCATGCCACCCGCGCAGTTGGCGGAGCCGCCGCCGCCGGCCGCCACCCCCCCAGCGCCCCCGCTCTTCTCGTTCGTTTTCTCTATATCCGCATCCAAGTCAATGATCAGATCACCGATCCCAATGTCCCACTCATTATCGTCGTACTCGAAGTTGGAGGTCGCAGGTTCCGCCTTCGCCGCCGTCCTGGGGTCTGCCACCTTCGCTCGGTGGCCGCCGTCCAGCGGGCTGTCTCTCATTGGGGCAGCCATCCGCAGAGCCGGGTCCGTGGCGAGCCGTGGCCGTGGAGAGAGGCTTGCCCCTGCCGGCACGGCCCGTACCCTTCAGACATCTTAGCCCCTGCACAGAGCACACGCCACATTATACACACGATTTGCACAGGCAGATTTCTCCACCTTTGTTTATATATTATACAACAATCAAGCACAGAAAATAACAAACTTTGTGAAGCTTAAAATTGTTTTGAAAAATTAAAAATATTTAACACTTGCAAGTGTAAAAAAAATTTCACAGATCGCTTTTTAAATATTAAAAAAAGATTGAAGCATTTATGTAATTATATATATATATTACTAAACTAAATCTGACGTAGGCCCTAATTTTGTTTCAGAACTTTTCATGTTGAATTAAGAAAACCTATTATTCTTGCGAGTTTGTATGGAGGATTTTAAGAGACAAACGATATTCCAAGTTGTATCATTTGTTGGCATTAAGACTGGCTGAGGAACTAGTAATCTAAATACACTAGCCTATTTGGTTCTGATCACAATATATGAAATGGAGCTTGACGCTATTTTCACAGCGCTAGGTACGCGTGAGCGACTGAGGTTCGAATTCAGCTGTTCATACAGGTGATGGTTTTATATTTATAGCCTTTTTTCTCGGCAAGTGCAATTTTTTTTAAAGAATATCCATCTCATCTAACCACATACCTAGCGTTGCGGTAGTATTTAATAACCACATTGCATTGCGGTCTTTAAACTAATATAAACCTCATTCCTCTTGCGATCATGTCTGTCGGAGCGTGATTTAGCAATCGAGTGTAAAAGTTCCAGAACACAATGTTGACCCACTCGCTGAATTCCCGCTTAGTTTAAAGTTAGATACTTTTTAGTACGGTAGTTTTAAAAAAAGGCTGCTATAGAACAAGTAAAAATTTCGAATATTTTTTGTGTGGCGATAAAAACTAAATTCAAAGAACGAGTTTATATTTTGAAATGTGAGACAAAAAAGTATGAATGAACAAAATAATGCTTTGCATGATACAATACGAACAAATAATCAGTGATATAAAACAAACTAAAGTAGAACCATCAAAACTTTTTTTAAACTAAGGGGTACATCCAATAAAACCTTTCAGAGAAAGCCTTTTTGCTCAAATTTACAGATTTTTATTGTATTTACTTGCTTGAAAAAATGTTTTAACTGAAAAATTAGATTAAAGATTTATTTTTTAAACCATCAACTTATAAGTGGGTTTTTTATATACTTTATGTAGCCTAACTTGTTAGAGATAAGCGTGTAAAGATAGCAATATGATCGCGTGAATGCTTTCTTAACAACTCAATATTTACTATTTCATAGAACAAGTACATCTTTATATGGCATTTTGTTATTATTTATTTAATATTTATCTTACTATGTAAACATTTGAAATTTATTTTAAATCCTGGAAGAGTAGTTCAGAGCCGTTAGATGTTTGATTTGTGCCTTTACGAGGTCAGATTTCTTAAATAACTTTGTACATTTCGTAGTGTTCGCAGCTTTTACACATTAAATTGTCTAACATTTTTGCGCGGAAATAATGTGTCTGACTTGTCTGTGGACAAAACTAGCGGGATATATATATATATATATATATATTTTTTTTAAAAAGGTCAATGCTAACATTATATACAATTACTTTAATAAACTGAAACGACTCATCCTCGTCTCCAACACACTCTTTCACCGCTTGAAATTGAGAAAGCATGCCAACAGTTGACAAACATCGGCCAACCAGTTTCTATAAAACCAGAGAACTTAGTAAAGCAGCGATTTTCAACCTGTTATAACTCACGGTACAATGAACAAGGCTTTAAAATGGTCAAGGCACATCATAATTTTTTTGAGGAAGAATTTTATAATTATTAAAATAACGAGTATTAAGATTGTGTGCAATAGTTCTATAGCTAAAATGATAATAACTGTGTTAGGTTTTATTTTTAAAATGTTGCTAATGGATTTTAAAAGATTTATTTCTACTCCTAAAAGTTTTCCTCGCCTTTTTTTTAATTCCCCCAAGACTTCCGCAGCACACCTGCCGACCCTTCGCGGCACACCCGTTGAAAAACGATGTAGTCCACACGTACAAAAAATAGCCCGAAACAAATCATCTAACAACTGTCCCTGAGCAAATACTCGCAAAGAAAACATTGAGCAACTGCAATCTTGTTTACGAGAACCGCAAACAAATTTCCTGGACAGCATTGTATATGGACTGCATAATTTCCACACTTTAAAAACAAAGCGCTTCAGTATCTCCGTCATCGATACTCCTACTTCCTTTCGGTTTATATTTCTGCAGGGGGAACAATAAGCCTTGTTACCCAACAAAAGAAGATCCAATGCGTTTATTAAGTCCTCGAGAGTTTTATGTGCTCAAGGAGGAACTGATTGTTCTCTGAATATTTATCCCATATTCCGATGGACCAACAACGTAAACTTTCGCTGCACGTATGTATGTATATATATTTTTTTCTTCTTCTTTTTAGTCTTTCAATCGACGCAATGCACGTCATACAAGCATGGCATGCTGTGCAGCTCTTCAACCAAAGCCAAGGTGGTTTTTTTAATATCCCACGTGGTCATAGTTTGAGACGGAATACAAATGCAGATGTCCACGGTATGTATACATACATCTGCCCGAGTGTTTGTCGACAAATGTTTGCCAGTGTGAAACTTCAAGCGCGACGTAGTTACTATCAAATCAGTGGGTATGCAGACTAAATGTAAGACGAGATGATAGATATATATATATATATATCACTCTGCATGTTTTCAAAGCCTTACATCTTAAAACCAAATAAATAAGTAGGGCGAGGAAGGGGAGAATAGGGGATATTAATGTGTTGTATTAATTTACATTTGATTTTTTTTTTATGTTTGTTTAGTGAAAAATGGGTCTGGTGATAGGTTCGAGCCATATCGACCGGGCGGCCACCGTCTGTTAGTCCAAGTGATAACAGTGACACACAATGATTACTATGGGAATTAATTTAATTATACTGCTATAAATCCACATGGCTGACTCACTGACATTAATGTTTACCCACTTCCAGATGAGCTCGAAACTTGAAATTTGGCGAACTTATAGCTTTTAGCCTGTAACCGAAGGTTTTAGAGTCTGTGCGGGCCATTCTTTGGAGGTATCTTGTGGCTAAAGGGTAAGACCTATCAAAAAACGAATCTGGAATGACATTAGTTTACATCCAATTGCAAAAAAAAACGCACTGGGAGTTTGGGGGCGGAGCCCCCAACGAGCAAAGCGAGTGATAATACAAAGCGCACGCGGCCATTCTTGGATGGGATGTTTATGTGGGTGTCACGGCGGAACAGCTTTGGTTAACTATTAAAGTAAACTTACTTTTATACAACAATATTTTTGTTGGATTATATCTTAGCAGAGACGCCCTTGGAAGTAAGGCCACACACAATTAATCGGAAGCCGACGAGTATATGGACAGAACTATCACAAGTATGGGTGTGTGCCTAAGATAAAAACAAAGTAAACCCGATAAAGTCTTACAATAAAGTTCGCGAACAAACAGAAAAACTTGATAATAGTTGTGGAAAGATAGAATGAAAAATAAATAGCACAATATTGTTACTAAAGTAGTATTGTAATTTTAAAAAAACGAACGCATATATTGATAAAAATAGTTTGTCTGTTTGTCATGAGCGTTGTGTGATATCTAACATATGCAAAGGTCTTAAGTTTAAAAACTAGTAGCCCATGTGTATGAACATATGCATTTCAAAGCCTCAATTTTAAAATTTGAATTTGATTTGTTTTATCAATTAAAAACTGGGTCAGACTCAGAATAAATAAAGTGAAGTTTTTCCTCTCTCTCTGTTTGAAGCAAAGAAAAGCTTTTCCAGGTATAGCCACTCAATCAATGGCGTGGTTACCCCATGCAACGCCGGGTACTCCTGAGAGTAAACTATTTGGAAAAAAAAGAGTTAAAAGTAAGCTAGCTATGAAAGTAAGAAGTTAGTTTTATGTAATTTTATGGGGGGGGGGGACAGGTACAAAAGAGATAAACTTGGAGAAAAGATAACAAGTGAATCAATAAAAAATACCAGTAAGAAAGTGGGTTTATGGGCAGCAGCAAAAAATCTAGAACTGCAGTCCAATTTTCATAGGATACAAACACACGTATTTGTGACTAATATTGATATCATTTTACCATATTATTATTATTATTAGTGTTATTTTATAGGTATTGATAATACCTATCAAATATGACAGCTGCATATCACATGGCCTAGGAGTTCGTGAAAGTATATCTAATAACTTTTCCAGGTGTCAGCTTAGGATCTTCCTATGAAAATTGGAGTGTGGATAAACGTGTACCTAAATGAAACTACAAGTTAGATTGAATAAACGTCTTCATTTGTATTCCAGAAGTCGACTGTGGTAAACTATGTTTAGAGGTGGTCGAACATCGATTTTACCAACTTCGGTTTGAAAAGGTGTTTTGTAAAGAATCCATGTTTCAAATAGTAAGTAGAATTCAAAGAGGCAAGGTGTGAATATAAGAAAGGTGCGCCAGACCACCATGGTGTTTAAATGAAGACAACGCACGGAAAGTGAATGTGAAACCATAAATAGTTGTAAAATCATGAACAAAGTTGTGATGAGTAAGTGGTGCTCATCAAAAATGCCATCCGTAATATTAGCAAAATGTAAAACAACTCTTTCTGCAAACATCTAGAACACTGTGGTTTGACCCACGAGCGGCTTATCTCAATCGGGGTTTTAAATCAATATCTAAAAAGGCGTAAATTCAATCCGCATTATTGAAACCTAGCGGCACAAAAAATGGCTCAGTCATTTCACCAACTATAATGGTATATCATAAAATTACTATGGTGAATTTATTTAATGGTTTTAAGAATGTTATTTTTAAATAAAAAGTGTTACTTGCCTATTACCATTATCATTACTTTTTTATTATTATATACTTATTTATACTTAGCACCGTGTCTTACTATCCGTTCAGGGTTATACGCTTAAGTACTAATTACGCTAAAGGATTAATTGCCAAGGTTGAATATAGAGGAAGTGAAACCGCATTTGCGTAGAGTGAAAAATCATTTAGGGAAAAACTCCAGTTCATCCAAGCGAGATTCAAACCTCGATCTCCCCGTTTCCAGCTCAACAAGAAACCATCACGTTAGCTAACTACGCCACCGAGGCGGGTTATTGTTATATAGATAAATTAGAGCACGAATCATGGCAGGTGAACCACACTGATTTTGAGTATCAAGTAAAAAAGGCGGTTGCATTTTTAAAAAAAAGTACTTACCTGTAATTTTTTGACAAAATTTGTTGATAAAATTGTCCACCATCAACATCTATACTAAAGTGGTTCCCAGCATTTTTCAGCTGATGCCTCCTTTGGTAGATAATCAAATTTCCACGCCCCAACCCTTACTTTTTGGGATATTTATATTAAAAAAATTTCTATTCACTTCTTTATTTTATATAAAAATCAATTTAACAGTGGCAGCATAATGGTACCAAAAGATACAACGGTGGCTTAGGGCCGCGCTTTTCAAAATGTGCTCCATCAGCTATCAGGCTCAGTGAGGCAATTTTAAAATATTTATTTTTCACACTATATATTAGCATCAGTAATCAGGTTTGCCATATTTTCAAATCCGAATAAAGGACGTTTGCCAAAGGTGCAGTCAAAACATGTGAGATTTTCCGTTTGTTGTATACTGTTCTAAATGTACTTAATATTAGTGTATTCTATAAAAGCTCTAACATGTATTTTTTCTGGTAAAAGGGCTCCTTTGATTTAAAAAGTTTGAGAGAATCTGGCTTGAGAGAAGATAAGAGGAGAGTTAGGGG
>CABEEJ010001364.1:13862-46300 GCA_901482245.1 Timema douglasi | reverse complement strand
GGGGGGGGGGGGGGGAAATAGGACGTAATAGAGAAAATAGTAGGCTATGTACTTACTGTACAATCTACTATTGAGGAGCTGGTCTAATGGCTTAAAAATATGTCGGAGAATAATGTTATAGTGGTAGAGCCCACTTCGGCGACCGCATGGTCTAAGGCGTCACTCATGTTAGACTAGATAGACTGCTAATGACAAGATGATCAGGGTTCGAATTTCAGACGGGTATACTGAGGGTATGTTTCCAAAATTGTTTCCATTCTTCCTATACGCAAATGTGTGTACAATTCCTCTAAATTAAACCTCATTTTTAACTCAAAAATAATAGTCAGTGTCTAAAAAAATTGTATTTCTCTTGTGACGTACGGCCATAATTAGGATTGATTCAGATAACCTCTGACATGTTTAATTGATAACCGTCCGGGATATTTATATATTTACACTAATGGTATAGGGATGAAGAAATTAGCATTTAGAGGCAATGCGCGGAAGGACCTTGAGAAATAATTTAGGAAATATCACCTCAATACACTCCGACTAGATTTGAGCTTAAACCTTTCTGTTAAAAAAAATACAGAGCAGACGAAAATAACGCCTGATACGTTTTTTAACTGAACGCAAACAATATTTTTAATAAGGTGAACCCAACTTGTTAGCGCCATTTTACTATAGCAGGTATGTCCAATATTTTCCAGATTGAAAGCCGCATAAGTTCTTAACTTAGATGATTGGACAGGGGTCATGCATGAGATTTGTGGGACCTAATGAATAATAAATGAGCAATTTAAATACATACCCATACCCATCAATCCATACATACATGCATAACATACTTTCCATATAAACATATATACACACACATACATCACATACATACACACATTACATCGCATCAAATACACACATCACATACATACACACATTACATCACATACATATAAATACACACACATAAACAAGTAACATTTAGATTCTGGAAACTACATAGAAATTAGCTACAAGAGCCTAATTTGGTGTTTATTTCTGCAATTTAAAGTATTTCGACTGGAGATGGCGGTACGCACACAACATACTCGGGGGCCATGAGTTGGACATGCCTGCATTATAGCTATAAAAGTTGATGTAATAACGTTTAGAAATGTCAAAAGGTTATTTTTAAAGAGATAGTTATGTAACAACCTTATCTAGCTAGTGAGTGAAGACTTTATTTACCAACTCTTGGCACCAGTGGCATGTATTTAGTGATTATGTGTGTTGTTTTCAGTTATTTTGCATGCAACTATGTGATTCAATAAAAGTGACAACTTTGACATGGGCCCATTCGTTTCATTACTATTTAGTTCACAATAATTGTTTTAAAATAAACCAGACATATTCCAAGTAGAATTTAAATTAAAAGTACTTATATAGAGAATTAAATACTTCATTAAGGATAGTCTTTTTCGTTCAATAACAAACTTTAAGGGAGGAAAAAATTAATTTGTTGCTTGAAAAAGGTTTCATACAAATTAAGAGGACTATTTTCTTTTCTGAAAATAGAAGCAGGGCCTCGTTTTCGCAGGCCAATTGGACATTCAAGAGAATTGATTAGATAGATAGCGGGTGAAAAAGTGGAAGCAAACCGTGAACTGCTATAGCGACTCATTTTGGTCCTCTCCTGAGAAACTTAAATGATAAAATTAGCGCGGCAATATCATTGTAGGGAACGCCCAAGCCAATGTATCGTGGAGCTTTTAAACAAAGCAGATGGAATCGAAAGGGCATACGTGGCATTTTAACGCTTCAAGCTGCTATGTTGAAAAGTAGGCCATGCTAAAAAAGGATTGGTAAATAAAATGTGAAATTTGGCACTATTTGGGGGAAACTAGCAAAATTTAGCTTTGCTACTAGTACAATATTGGTCTCTGGGCTTGGCAACATTGGTCGGGTTTAATTTATTAACACTTGCAGTTTGTCAGATCCCCCAGTAAACAGTGAATAGAAAACGGTTCGTTAATTATTGTTTCCTAATCCAGAGTTAAAAGGTAACACAAGTATTGAACACTCTTGCGTGTCCTTAGTAGCAAGGGGTTGTGTGATGTATTCTAATTATTGTTTTAGGTGAAATATAAATAAGAGATAGCTTAAATGTAGTTTGAACGCATTCAAATTGAAATATATTTTATTGGCGTGTTTCAGAAAAAATTGAAGCTGAAATATTTTGTTGGGCAAATAAACAGTAATATTGTCTCATATGTAAACAAATACTCAATGTAAAGGCGTCGTTTTTAAAGTCCGTTCACCGTAGGAATTGTTTTTTGAAAGGCCTTTTTCCTTACCAGAAATCTATTATATAATAGGATATTGGTAGGAAAAAAGACCTTCCAGAGAGTAATTCCTACCGTGAATGGAGTATATTTGGTCTAGTTGGCCGGTGATGGGTTCGCTGCAAATAAAAAAAAATCAAATTTATCTAGAAAAAACATTATTTGTGTATAAATAAGGTACTAATGTGAAGTTTTAATGCGGCCATTTTAGTTGGGTTTTTTTTTCAATGTGGCCCTTATGACAACTAGTTTGACACGCCTGCCTTAAACCATGGGAACACCGAAGCAGGTGAAAAAAGTATTATAATGTATGTAAATGTGTCACCCCAGCAACTAGTTGCCCATGATTAAACTCGGCAATAATCAATCACAAACCCCCATTTCATCAACTAAAGTACTCAACTTAGCTTGTACACACAAGTCGTGCATGAAACCACCAAACTGCAAGAAGCCACACGGTCTAAAAATAACAACCCAAACAGACTTCCAAGTTGATGCCGGGGAAACTTGGCAAGAGAATTACAGACCATCCAGTGATCACCATGCGCGAAATAGCTTGACCGCAAAACGTGGGCTTGTCCCAAGGCACTGACAGTGTGAATACGCGTGGGAACAGATTAGATCCTTTCATTCTGTGCCAGATGTTCCAACTTTTATCTCACCGTGTTTTTTTGTTTGTTTTTTTGCATGTTCGAGTTACACGCGTAAATATTAACTATGCTTATACGGTAGGGGTACTTAAGGCAGGATTGCATGGAGGAAGAGTGAAGAAACCATTTAGAAAAAAAACTAAGCACACCTAAGCGGTATTCAAACCCCGATATCACCGTCAACGGAGATCCAATTTAATACTAGTGAGACCCGTCTCGGTGGCGTAGTTGGCTAACGCGCTAGTCGTGTTGAGCTCGACTGCTGAGGACGGGGAGCTCGAGGTTCGAATCTCGGTCGGGTGAACTGGGGGTGGTTTTTCCTAAATGGTTTTCCACTCTCCCTCCACGCAAATGCGGGTTCACTTCCTCTAATTCAACCTTCCCAATTCCCAATCCATTAGCGCAATTAGTACTTGAAGCGTATAACCCGAACGGGTAGTAAGACGCGGTGCTAAATAATAATAATAATAATACTAGTGAGGCGTTAACCCATGCGACTAGATCCGGGTTTTCCAACTGTTTCAATGGAAGGAGTGCATTCGTGATGTTTCAGGTTTTAAATTTTACACTTAAGTGTAATTTATCCAAAAGACTTTACGTTTCAATAAAGCAATAACAGCGACTCCAGTTGTTTACTCACACTGACGTAAAGACTACGGTAATTGATGGTTGAATTATGTGTCACTAACAAGGCCGTAGTCGGAGGTGGAGCGTTTCAGCCTCCCCCTCCAAAAAAAAATCCTTTATGAACAAACTATATATGATTTTATTTATGGTTCAAGCAATATCAAAATTAAGATACAAGTACAAATTAGGGGGCTGTGTTACCAGAAAAAGAACTTCAGAGCTTCTAGAGGTGTTTAGTATTTAGAATTTTTGTCTAATTTTCGGCAATTGGGGGATGTTTCCACCAAACACGCCCTGCTCCCCCCGAAATTATCGGATGGCTACGGCCTTGGTCACTAACGTTGGGATTACCCAGTATGCTGCATACCAGTTATACTGTACTTATATTCCATTCACGATAGGTTTTTACCTGGATGACAGTTCGAAAATCATATGTTTAGGTTTTGGGTTGCCAACACTTGTAAAATATCACAGTTTTGTTATAAATGTAAATATCTTTAATTACCTGTTATATATTACATTTAAAATAACGTAAACTTAAGTTTTCTCATACTATTTCATTTTTTTAAATAATTTATTTTTGTCCAACTCGAAACAATATTTTAAACATAATTAAAAGTACTTATTTTTCGTTTTGGAACGTTACTGATTTTGTGTAATATAGTGCAGACATCAATACCTTTTAATACAGGCATCGTATTTACTTGGAAAAGAGAAAATTGTTGTCATTTTTTTTACACACAATACATTATTTTATGATTATTTTATCGTATTTTGAAATATTTAGCTCAATAAAGTATTTTCATCAACTGCGTGTCCGCATCATTGTAAAAAGACTTGTTTACCGTTATGTTCAATCATATGGTTTAAATTCGTCAGTCGCCATTTTGAGGCTATGTTCGTTAGAAGTTTTTGTGAAAGTGGTGTGAATATTTTTTTAAGTGGAATAAAACGATAAATAAAATTTGTGTCCAACCTAAAATAAATATATAAATAATATTGGCCTAAATTACTGTGGTTAGCTATCACATTAATATATTACCATCTGTTTTCATTACAGTCATCCAAAGTGATAGATGTCAGCTGTTGGCGTAGTGATATATTAGGGGATTACTTCTAGTAACATTTCGAGCTGTCATTCAGGTAAACTTAGCTCGTGAATGCCTTATAAATAGGGTTGCTATTGTTTTCTTACTATAAACTCTCTGTTTTCCAGAAGAAATTCCCATTTTTCCAGGCGGGTTAGATTGAAAAAAAAAAAGAGTAGGGTCTAATAAAATTGTATTTTTCATAAAACTGAATAGTGAGAAGACATTTAACCTATGTTCAAAACAGAATAATTTAAGATTAATTGAGGGGAGGGAGGGACACCTTCTGTCGCTTTACAACCCATGTATAAGACATGTTTCAATCAGCGAACTTCTTCAGTTCACTTTATCGTCTATCTAAAGACATACTATTTTAAGCTTTCGGTTAAGCGTCCCAAATTAACAAATATGCCAATATGTTTACTAGATGTTGCAAAATTCGCTGTGTTTTCCCAGTTATCTGGGTGTGTGGCACCCCGTTCAATATTATAACCAAAACCTTTTTACGAACTTAATATCACTTCCCCTAAACTAAATTATCTAAAAATTTACCGGAAAGCTTTCTTCGCTACACAGGAATAAGAAGAGATAACAAAATAACAAAAATTGAGAATATAAACAAAATAAGGAAACTGAACACACACGTTTTAAGGAAACAAGTTTGAAACTATTTTTACCGAACCATACAACCACTCTCAAGATAGTGCGTACACATCGTTCCAACAAAATAAAGACCTCTTCCTTATTCACAGCACCATCATTACTCTTAATCAATGTTCATCAAATAATTTCTCTTGAATGACAATATTTAACCTACACCTGTGACTACTTGTGATGAAGCGACAAACTACGCCTTCCCAACTCGCTAATTCCTTAAGGTACGAGAACACTGTAGATTAAAATCTAGCTAGACAGCGTTTAATCTAGCGATAGCTTTTTCAAACAATGTCTACATGGCAGCCGAATTTTTCTCTATGGAGTGTCGATCTATAGTCCGTTCACCGTAGGAATTGTTTTCTGAAAGGACTTTTTCCCTACCATAAATATATTATATAGTAGGATATTGGTAGGAAAAAAGACCTTTCAGAGAGTAATTCCTACCATGAAGGAGTATATACTAAAGTTCGTTCACCGTAGGAATTGTTTTCTGAAAGGCCTTTTTCCCTACCAGAAATATATTATCTAGTAGGGTATTGGTAGGAAAAAAGACCTTTTAGAAAGTAATTCCAACTGTGAATGGAGTATACCTTAGAGCGACTTTACCTAGACTTCTCTATCTGATATGTACACTAGACTCTCGGGCTAGAGTAATTAGGTAGAATGGACTGTATTCATGACTTCCAACCATGAAATGTAAACTGTCATAGAACTCCCAATTACTTTTATACACTACATCATCTGCCCCATCACCATTTTTCTTTTTCTTCATTTGATTAATTATAGCTAAAACTGTAGTGTACTCGTACCTTAGGCTGCGTAGCCCCTCATACCGCCGTGAAGGTTCTATATTTATTCAGTCGGTGTGTACAGGAAACCACCACTCTCCGACCAGATAAGGCGCAAACACCGCGTGAGTTAGGTTCCCTGCTATGACGACATATTGCAAACTATAGTAGCTATATAAGGCGCAGAATAGTGTGTCCTTATCACCCCAGAGACCAGATTGTCAACTAACGGAAATGATGGATCTTTATGCAAATTATGATCGATAAATACAACTGCGAGATAGTAAAACAGAAGAATACCCTAACCATCAAATGTCTAAATATAGAACTGTGTACGCATATCTACAGTAGCCCCACGACTTCTTTGGTGCTGAGTGACAGCTCACAGCTGACTTCTGACGGCTTTGAAAAGTTACCAGACCAAATTATGTATCCCTACGCCGAACCATAGGATCTGCTAAAACATGTGTTTAGCAGCTGTCACTTATGACAGTCAAAATTTAGGTATATACCTAAAAATTGACTGTCAGAAGTCAGCTGTGAGCTGTCAGTCAGCACCAAAGAAGTCATGGGACTACTGTATAAAACACTAAGAAGCATGGTGCTCTGGGTGTCATATCTTTTAACTGTATTCAGCTTTCAAAATCAATAAGCAGGGCACCTTGGGTGTGAATATAAGTGTATATAGCTTTAATAAATAATGAGGAGGATTTCAAGTGTATTAATATCAACTGAGTAATAATTCCTAGCTGTGTGTTCATTTCAATTAATATTTAAAAATCAACTGGAATCATTCAATGAAAGATAGTACGAACTACGAATTATCAGGGATACCAGTCCAATCGTGTTGAAAGGATACAATCACAGTAGCTACGACGACCCTTTCCCTGCACGCCACATGGCTTGAATAAATAAATGCAGGGGGAGAGCGATAAGTTTTCACCTTCCCCGCCACTCAGCCCGAACTCGTTATTTCAACAGCTCCCAACTTCGCGTGCAATTAGGAGGCGTAAATAAATTAACTGTTTATTTTTAATGAGTAGATATATCTACTGACCATCTCCTAAACGATCTAGCCTTGTAAGCAGGGCCAGTTCCACAAACGTGGCCCCCCACCCATGAAAGAACTAACGACAAAACTTAATTAATGCAATCGTTAGTGCTACGTTAGTTCTGGCCAGTGGGAAAAAAAATTGTTAGTGTTACATTTTGGTGGCAGCTAAACGGCGAGTGGGCCAACTTAACGTCAACCTGGCCTTGTCCAACATCCTTCAGTGTAGCAATAGCGATTAAACCAAATTGAATCGTTAGTGCTGGTCATTTAACCTAAAATAGTCGTTAGTGCTACATTTTAGTGGCCATAACAAGTGGGTTGGGCCCCACCAAGGATTAGGCTTGTGTGTTGAAAAGCTAAAACAAAAATATAGCCCTTACAAAGATTGTATGTTAAATAATCAGCACTAACGAAGCACTAACGATTGCATTAGGCTTTATCGTTAGTGCTAGACCAGAATATGGTGGTCCGGACGTCAACTTGGCCCCGCCCACCGGTTATGGTGTATAACTCCCACAAAAATTTGATACAGTAGGATTCGGATAATTTGACATTGACTAGTTTGTAAAATGGGGTAGTTTGAACCCAGCTTGATTCCCCATGAAATTGCTATTTAAATCAATGGTAAGAAACTTCTAATTCTAATTTTAGAAGTAACTATTTGGGAATGTATAGGCTCGGCTTTCATCGCTTCTGTGTTATAATGTAGTCAATTGATGACCAACATGGAAGGAGTAAACTTTCACGTTGTGGGTCCTTAATGATTTAACTCTGCGATTTTGGTAGGTTATGTTTTTAGCTAGAAAAATATATTTAATACAAGAAAACTTTTTTTTAGGCACTGCGTCTTACTAACCGTTCGGGTTATACGCTAATGTACTAATTACGCTGTTGGTTTTAGGGATTATAAAAGTTATATTTAGAGGTGTACTCGCATTTCCGTGGTGTTAGAGTGGAAAACCATTTTTTTAAACCACCCTCAGTACACCCAACCGAGAGTCGAACCTCGGGCTTTCCATCATCGGCAATCTAGTCTACAGCGAGGGTAGTTCCTTAGACCATGCGACCACCGAAGCGGGTGAAAACATATTTACTTAAAAACTAAAAAATAAGGAAACACAGAAATTATAAAAATGAACGTGACCATTTATTAATTTGAAGAAGAGATTCACAACTAAAAATAAATTGTTCGACTCAATTGGTTTACTGTCAAATTGTTAGGGACCCTCAATAATTATCTCGGCAATATTATATCAAGTAATCAAAATGTCAGTGGCTGTGAGCCAAATACACATTACAACACTTTCATCTCCATCGTCAATCGCTCATGTTGAAGTTCAGCTTTTTCAAACAACCGACAAGCACTTAAAAACACATTTATGGCTTTTAAGTATCCCAGTCGTGTCAAGCGAGCTTCTAGCAACACCAAAAAATAAACAAGTCGTAAATACGACTATAATCATCTTCCAACCATCACGACAAAATAAAAACACGCGGTAGCGTGAAATAAAATAGCCAATGATGTAGAGACGAATTAGTAACTCGTCATTCATTCGCTTCCTTTTCAAAGCTTAATAAAAACGTGTATTTGAAAAGCGAACCATTTGAAATGTATTTCATTTAATAAAATATAATCTGCTACTTTAGTTGACAGATGAGATTGGCTGGCAGACAATTTATATACAATTTTTAGTTTATTTATTTGAGATATTTAACGTGCACTTTCTGAACCGACTGATAATATCAGCACACGAGAATTTCTATAAACGAGAAAGAAAGAGCCTACCAATTTTATTGGGAAAGGTTTTTTCACATACCTTCCGGGGTTCTTTTACATGCAACAATCAACATGGAACCGATGGCTTTACTTCCCTCCAAAGGAAGTTGTGCTACAGAGTTCAATCACTCAATAAAAATCCGTAGACCAACGCAACATCGGGTCCTGTTGACATTTATATATACAATTCATTTAAGGTTTGTTTGTTAATAATAATCTCTTTCTGTTCCGCATCTTACTAACCGTCCGGGTGTATAGCCTATGCATTAAATTACACTACTTGAGTAGAGAGAGATAAGGAAAGCATACTACTGTAGAGGAAGAGTAACCGCATTCTGGTAGAGGGTGGGAAACTAATTAAGAAAAAAACTCCTTCAGTACACCCGGCCTAGATCAGAAGCCCGAACCTTCCCGTAGCAGGTAAACCAGTCTATATGAGCTTGACATTTGGTCCGCGTGCTCAACTGTGTGTTCAATGAAATCGAGAGAGAAAAACCACTTTACAACCTTAACGGTTTGTTTGTATCACACACCGCTTCTGCGTAGTCCGAGTGTGCTCTATTCTCATCAGGTCCACTTTCACCTATGTGCGTCAGTAAAATGAGTTCAACAGCAGAAATTTCCGTTGGAGGCCATATATAACAGTCGATATTTATATTTTCTGACAGAGAAGATATAGATCATCATCCATAACAATTTGTAATCGAATAAACTTCATCTTGGATCCGAAAAAACGTAAACAGATATAAAGAGAGCGTGTGTGTGTGTTGTGTGTGTGTGTGTGTGTGTGTGTGTAAACACACTAGTCTACGAATTGCATTAGATCGAAAATTTGTTTCTTATATTATTCCTGTGGATATAGTTGTCATTAATTTGGGCTTTTTTAAATTTTAGCTGTGGCCCTAGATACCGCTGCCAATGATCATCAAAAGTTTGAATAGTTTAAAATCTCAATACTTGACCCATATGAAGCAATGACCTTCACTTGAAAAAATATGCAGGTGCTAGCGCTAACCTATAAAATGAAAAGGTAAAAATCGGAATACAATATTCTAGACTAGAGTGTATACAAATCTAAAAGTATTTTAGAAAGAATTAAAAAGACAAAGACAAATTTGAATCAAAGGATATTCTCTATAGGCTAGGGCCTAAGCTAAATCATTTACATGTACACTCCGTTTAGCCTGGAAGGTACGATCTGATTGTCATAAGCCCGTTATTTGAAAATTGGAAACTCATCATAATGTTACCACAATGGCGAGAGGTGAATATTTCAATTTGTATTTAAATTTTCAATCTGTTGAATTAAGAGTTTAACGAGAAATTCATCCATAAGTATTATTCGAAGCGTTTGATATATTTTTAGATGAACTAGAATGCCAAATTCTAGTGACTTTCAACCAATCTTGGTGGTAGAAGGTGAGCTTCCTAGAAAAATCAGGGTTTAGTAGTTATTCCTTCCTTGACTGATTTCACTATGCCCCTATCGTATAAGCTACGCCACAGTGGAAACTTGCAAACCCACTTGAGTGGCCGCATGGTCTATATTTTCAACTCACGGTACAGTGAACAAGGTTCTAAAATGGTCAAGACATGCCAGTTTTCTTTTATAACGAGTATTAAGATAGTGTTCAAAAGTTAAATAGATAAAATTATAATAATTGTGCTATTTTAAAAAATAATGTTGACCATTCGCTTCTTTATCTTCCCTCGAACCGGTTGAAAAACAAGTTTTTGGTTCATATTCACCCGAACTAGGTAGGACAAGTACGTGTAAAATAGCTTTATAATATTTGGTACGTAAACAATAGCAAAAATATAGCTGCTTATATCAAAATAAACACGTTTATGATAAGTGCCATAAAACAAAAATAGAAACTATGACTCAATATATTAGAATGAAGTTAGCCTAATGGAAAGTGGTCACAGGATTTGTAAGAAAAATCCTAGTTTTCAATAGATTTTGATCAAACTCAAACATATCTTATCCGCTTCGATGGATATGTAGACCAAATTTCAAGACTTGCCTTAGTCCGATTTTCCGGTGACAAGATCATGGTTAAAATCCACACCAGTGGGTGTAATGTGTTGGGTTTTTTTTACCCCTATCCCTTAAAAAAAAAGTACATTTGTCCTAAGTTCCACCTTCCTGAACTCTATCCTAGTAGTGTACTTAGAATGCGTATAATCTGGACGGGTAGAAAGCCAAGGTGAAAATAAAACATGCCGGTCTACCTTTTCAGCGTGGTCAGGGCTTTGGCTAGTGGCTCCAACATTTTTTTTAAATTAACGCAATGAAAGAATTAGTGATTCCGTATGAAAGATCGGCAATATACAAAGAATGAATAACAAGCCGAGATTTAATTATATATAGCATGCCTAATTTATGTGGAATTTAGAGGGGGAAGGTGGATTTAAATCTAGAACAGACACAACATTCAGCCCCTAACCCAATAATGTTATTCATCAGTGTGAAAAGGGAAATCCAAATTTCTCCAATGATACTTTTTCGACCATGCCAGAAATCGAACCCGAGACCCTTAGCTCAATAGGGAAAAAAGCTACCGACTGAGCTAAGATGTCGAAAGCCACGTATAATAGGACAATACCCTTGTATGACCTGTGAATAAACCAAATTAAATTCTAAAGTGAATTATTTACAAAGTTGATTCTTATAGATAATAATAGTGATTCTCATACGCTCATAAAATAAAAGTAGGCCTGCTTTATAATATATATTAAAATAATGTATCTGCAGACTGACAGTAACGAGCCCACGAACCAGTGCCGGTACACGGATCACCGGTTGGAAAACAATGCGTTAAACTACTCCCTTATGTATCCCCCCTGCTCTTGCCGCCCAAAAACAGGAAAACACAAGAATGAAAATGGATTTCAATAACTCTAAAAATAAGGTGAAGGATATTTTTTATAAATTTGACCAAACTTGGTAAACACATTTATTAGTCCTTGACTTTCCGCATCATATATTTTGTTTTCGCTCCCAAGGTTAAGGAAAGGAGGGGGGGGGGGGAATTCGAAAAACTATTAATTAAACCTAGATTTATATTTTGCATGATTGTTTTTTTGTAATAAAGTTAAAAAGTCAAATCGTGAACGAAAGTATAGAGCTCGATTCCAAACAACTGCGCTTGGTATTTATTTCCAAATCTGATTTTACTAGCTTACTCCCAAGTGAGTGTTTGTTGATGCATAATTATTAATCTTTATTATCAGATTCATCTTGAATTACTGAGACAAATATTTTAATTTAAACCGACGATAGCCAGTGTACACGTATGTGCTAGAAAAAGTGTGTTTACTGCGCATTTTCTAAACAAAAGCTTTATCAGTAGAATGTTTGCTAATTTAATACAAGAAATAACTGCTTATACCAAACATTTAAAGATTATTATGCAAGAATCTTTAATAACTTATATTAATGTTTCTACATTCAAAATTCCTGGCACTAAGCACTTAAGTTTTTAGTCTCCGTGTAGGTAAAACGCTGTGTTTAGAAAATACGCTTTACATAAACTAAACAGAGAGGTGGGACTAGTCTAGTCGCAGTACAGTCCTTAACAATTAATATAATTGCGTGAGAGCACATTTCACTAGACAAAACATTTGAATTAATTCCTTAGTATGTTAATTAAGAGCCCTTTATTCAATGGACCGGGGCTATATATCATGACTAATTGGTGCAACTTTAGGTGAAGCAGCTGCACGAGAGCGCGTTCATAAAAAAAATCCTGAGGGCGATAGGGGCGGTTACAAAGAAGAGTTAAAAAAAGAAATGTTTTCAATTTTAATTAACAGCACTCAAGAGGATATAATAAAAGCCTGTAACTCTTTTCAAAGTGTAGGAGTGGTGATAACAAGCATGAGTATAGAAAGTTTTAATTGCAAACATTGGTTGATAGTCGCTAATGTTAACTAACACACCTATGTGGAAATAGTTATTAGTTTCTTAGTAATACTATATTGTCAATCAAAAGTGTTATCAAATGCTTATATTAATACTTCACCTAAGATTACTTTCTTAACTAATTGAAAGAACAAAAAATATTAATAAAATTATTATTATTTTTAGCGGTTGTGGCAACAATAGATATTATAGTGCATGAAAGAATAAATTAAAAAGTATTATATTTCATACTTGTATCTTCTCATGATTGGCAACTAATTTTTTTAAATTGTATAACTTAATAGAAAAAGCCATACAAAATAATAATTCCAAAATCAGTTTTATTTTGTTAACACATGCGCATGAACACAACCGAACACGGTTTGTTATGACGTACGGTAGCTTTTGCTGTCAGTTACCACCACTCCATCGCTGGATAGGCTTAATTTTCCAAGTTAAACAAAATATGAAGAGTAGCGCGTCGAATGTTTCAAAATATACTAAGGTACCTGTCGAGTGCTTTGACAAAAAAAATACACTATTCAAATGTGAAAAGGTACGCGTTGGGAGCTTTTGTTAAAACTATATAATAATTCGGTATCGTCTGTCTTTAATTCTCAGCGACAGATTCTTAACGTGGAGAGGATATAACCCACCCATTTTAAATTTAAAAAATAAAGTAATTTTGTACAAACAGTAACAAAATTATTTATATAAATCATATAACAAACTTTCTGCTCCAACCATTAATTTTCATTTTTTCTGACTAAAGCCTTTAGGCTCACTATTTATTGTATGATAGTAGGCTACTAAGACTGTCCCATTTCAATAAGAGGATGAGTTCATCTTGATTACAACCCCCACCACCAATGACGTCATGCTCCCCTCCATTGTGATTGACCACAATGAGCGCTTTTTGTAATAAATATCAAACCAGATTCGTTAAGCAGCATTCGCGCCGAAGGTCGAACCCGAGCCTAATAATTCAACAGTGAAGCCTCAACCCTGTCCTGCCTGAAAAGGGGGTTCTAAGAGGTACTAAGAACCCATAATTTAATCGGCTAGAACAGCGCTTCCCAAAATGTGGCACGTACAAATTATTCGCCGTAAGAATCCAAGTAAATTAATGTCGTAAAAAGATAACTTATAAATATATTACGAACCAATTCTTACAAGAAAAAGTTTAAACAGTGGATGGAGGGTTGGCACCACCGATAAAACTCAAACGGGCGGTGCAGTTGCGCAGTCTGTGTTTATACCTGGGCACCATTAAAAATGTACCAAAATAGTAAATATTCAGCATTATCTTGGTTGTATTCCAAATTACGGAAATTGTTGGGGTGGTTCGCCATTCAAAAAGTTTGGGAGCCACTGAGCTAGAATCAATCTTGATATTTTTATATCGCATCTTACTAACCATCTACGGCTAAACTCGTTGCAATGATTGTGTTAGGGTAGTTTTGAAGAAGGAGAATGGAAAACCATTTAGGAAAAGTCTTTCGTATAAACAGCTGGGATTTTAAACCCAACCTACTCGTCACAAGCTTAGATGAGTCCGACATTTAGGGCCAAATATATAGTCGAGATTCAGACGTCAGGCAACACCAGAACTGCGCGTTAGTGCGATTGGCGTATAATACAGACTATTGCGGTCGTAGTTGTGAACGGTGTAGATAGCAGCACTGTTTTTATTTGGCTAGAAACAGAAGCTGTGTCAAGGGAGGTGTACAAGAGGAGTAGCTCCACATAATGAAAATGATTTACACTCGGATTCCGTACTATCCGGCCCTGAATGCCGCCACTTTAGGCCGGATGGTCACGACTCTAGTGTACCAAGAGATAGACTTCCTAGACTAGACGATGAATTCGGCCCGTAATTCCTGTGTCCGCCGATGTGGGTAAATAGCCAATGTAAAAACAAAACAAAGTTAGGAAGGGGGGAACGGGTCTCGAAATTATATATTATGATGTATGGTAATTTATATCTTACCCAAAGTTACAAGTTGTTTGTAAAACGGTGTATACCCCAGACTATAGTAGGATTTTAGTAGGAACGAACTTTTAGAAAATACAAACCTTTTATTCCAGTCAACATTTTAAGCACTTTACTTTATTAGTACTATTTTAATATGATGGGTATTGATATAGTTCACAAAGAGTTACAGTTGCATATCTCATGACCAGACGTATAAATAGATGAACATTATCTTAGTGACGTTTATGACTGTCAAATAGTTCCTTTTTAAATCAGACTGTACATTTCACCACACACTGTGTCATGTTTTTTTAACACCATGTCTTACTACCCATCCGGACCATATGCTAATGTGTTAGGAATGAGGATGGTTGAATTTAGAGGAAGTGCACCGCATTTACGTGGAAAATCATCCTCAGTACAGACTATCAAGATTCGAACCGCAATTGGTCTAGTTTAGTCCATTGTGATTTGTGAAACTGACACCTTAGACCATGCTGGCACCGAAACTGTCTTTACTAATTTAAATGACGCTATTGGTGTAAACTGTAAAGATGAGGGAGGTGAAGTTCTCAGAGTAAATGGAGATGGAGCATACATATAAAACTGTTTAGGGAAGAAAAAAACTCCTAATTCACTCGACCGGAATTCGAACCTTGACCTCTCCATTACCGGTAATCCAGAAAGACGATCCTTAATCTAAATGTTCATCGATTCATATTCAATTAAAATAATATAACATTGCTTTAATTATAGCTTCTTTCGAACCAGAATATTGAAAGCACAAAGCACTTTTTTAAAAGTGTACTTTTAGTTGTATTATAAAATGGTTCCTGCCCTATAAGGCAGATGGAAGGCGTTTATCTTAATTTCTCTCCTTTCTCTCCTCTTCCTTTTATACCTCAGATTAACTCGTTAATGACAATGTGTTAAAACGTATCGATAAAAAAACAAGATTTACGAGAAAAGAATGGGAGGGGAAGAACTTTTATTAGGTTTGTAAATCGCGTGCAAGGGAGATGTGGCAGAGATGAAAACAGTCGTTTGGTTGGTCGCGCTCGACCACATTAATGTCTGTGGAACAGGAGATGGGGGAAGAAAGAAGTGGGCGGGCGGCGCAAGAGAAGGAAAGAACAAGATTCATTATTCTCGGCCGAATGAATTGGTTCCTCACGGCGCGGATGCTATACTTTGTCACGGCCATTCCAAAACTACCGGATCGATCACAAACACACCGACCAACACACACACACACACACGAGTGGAGGGAAGAGGAAGACTAAAAAACTAAAAGTTGAGGGGGGAGGAGGGAATGAAAACATACGATGTGGTAGCCACACTACCGCCTGTGTAAACATGCATTCCGTTCCAGAGTTTTAAACACGGTCACACTGACGTGTTCCCCCTCTCAGTCCTTTCCTCACATTTTTTTTTACAAACTCTATTGTTACCGAGATGAATAGAGACGATCTCTGAAGCAGATGTAATTTATCGCAGAGTATGAAAAAAAAATGTTATAAAGGCTAGTTTATAAACCGAACAAAGTGAATTTATGATAATAATCTATCCATTCTACATTGTTAAGTGTTGTAGACAAAAAAAAAATCGTCTATTAACTCCCACTTGCAAAAATGTGGCGAGGCAAATGGAAAACCTGAATATGTTTATTTATTCTGTTTACATTTTAAATGAAACTTCATTCCTTTCCACAAAGACTTAGGAACTAGTCCGGTGGGCGCAGACAAAAAAAAAATTGATTCGTATAGTCTAGTATACCAGTGACAAGGTGGGGATTTAAATCCTGGCCGGGTTTAGTTTTTTTTTAACAGGTTTCAAACTCTCCCTTCACACAATTGCGAGTACATTTCCTCAAATGCAACCTTACTCGTTCCTACCCCATATACAGTTTCTGATATTTTGCTTCGGTCATGTTAATGGTAAAGCCTGCAACTTGATTTATTTCAAAATGTTAGGGTCCGAATGGTTCTTACCAGTGTTTCCCGAACTTCTTTGATCGCGACCCTAAATATAATAGTTTTGCAGCCCAAAGGTGGTTTCAATTGCCAATTAAATTCATTTGAATTAATTTAAATAACAAAAAACTAAATAATTTGATAACTTTATAATCAAACAAAATGTAAAGCACAATTTTTAATGAAAATGTGACTGTTATAATATTCAATGAGTGGCCAAAAGACTTTCATTATTTGATGTACTTGGTGCCGTTTCATTCTTGGAAAGAGTTCTTTTGAGTTTTTATTTTGTGTCGATAGATATAACCAACTAAATTGTAATTTGTTAATCCTATAAATAGAAAATTACACAATATTTTACCGTAAAAAAATGGGTGATAAACACAAAGTTTTTCAGTGACAACCATAATGCTGTCATCATTTTCTAGGTGAGCTCTTCGAATTTGAGTCCTATGTCAATGGGAGTAGTCCTCCAACGCAAATAATTATGAGGATCTTGATCGTCACAAGACCTAAAAATCCTTGTTCACGTAGGGAGGCTATATTATCAGAAGATGGAAAAGAGCTTTTTAAGCTTTCCGAGTCAGAATGGGCATATCCTAGAGTTGGGTGTAAAATTCCGAGTATAGGAGTGTTTCAATAATGTCGCTATTGTCGGTATTGCAATAATTCTTCATAATGTTACAGTTTTATGAAGTTTTTGTAGATGTAATATTTCATTTAAGTTTGAAAAAAAAATTAAACCTTTCCGCGACACTTATTTGGGTCGCGACCCAGGGTTTGGGAACCACATATAACTAGTCCAAAAAATATAGTTTTTTTTTAATTGGCACTAGTAAATTAAATGTTGGCTAAAATATATTAGAGATTCTAGAGCTTATAAGAAAAATTTTGTCCTCATATTGTAAACCTATAAAAGAATTACTATTCTCCCACATAGTGAATATATTCTGTACCTTGATTTTCTTACAAATGGACAACTATAACAACTTTCAGAAAATGCATAAATATATTTTACGGCCAACATTAATAATAATTTATTGTATTATTGTTTTATGAGTATTAATGATATTTATCTAAGGTTAATTACTTGATTTAAGAATACGTGAAAGTAGATCTAGTATGTAGCTTTTTATGTCAGATATATCCATTCGTAAGATAAATTGGGGTTTATCTCCTGAAACCATATTAAAAAGTTTTCAAAAAATAAAATTAAAACCCTCTTTACTGAAAAATATTTTGTATGATCATGCATTTTAGGCTCAATTTATTCCACCGCCATCACCTCCAAATTATACAATTTGTTTAATGGGGTTTATTAACAACTTGAAAGTATTTTATATATTATCATCTTATAGTAGTTCTATCACAGGAAATTATTTCAATTGTTCCTAAGGTGACCGGCTCGGTCAACGAGATAGAATCAATCACTGTCAGGCCACATGGTTTGAAATAGAATGGTCTGTCTGTCTTCTCTGGAATTACTTATTTATTCCGTCAAAGCTTCTACTCCCTTTAGACTTCTATAACAACCCTTTGTCATGTCGATAAGAAAGAGGGGAAAGAACGCTACGAAACTTATCTCGAGGTAAAGGGGAAAGCTCGCTCAAATAACTTTATATGTTCTGTTGTGAGCCTATCAAAAATTATTTTATTTATTAGAGGTAAGACTGGATCTAGCTAGAACCCTTTTTCATCAAGACTGGTCTCATAACTTAGCAAATATGCTTCAAAAGTCATTGAAAATTAGCTTTGTCACTTTTTTTTCTATAAAACTCCAACTATAAGATTATTAAGGAAAAATAGCCTGTTGAACTCTTTCGACTTTATTTTGGCATGAACCAAATTTTGAAAAAACGTGTAGTAGAATAATTAAATAATGTGTTAGAGCTTAAAGTATGCGCGGCAGTTTCTCACTTGGCAAGGCTGCCTGCCCCCTTAACTTAAAAGTATCAAGAAAAAATTAATATTAATCTATGAAACCTACATCCTAATACCAGTCTGACTTGCGTTATTTTTTTGTCATTTCCACTGCCTGCTACACGCATTTTTATTCGCGGTAAAGAGGTAGGAATAAGGAAAGCTATAGATTAAAGAAAATGTACCTCCAATTGAATGTAGAAAGATTAATAAAACTATTTAGAGAATACAACCTTAACTAGGACATCTATCCGGGATTCGAACCCAAATCTCCTTGTTAACAACAAACTACCCAAACTTTTTATTAGGCGCGCTTGACCACAGACTGGCCACTTCGACACATGGACAAAGGATCAGTTTCATAGATTGAGTACGCCTCTAGTGTGGCGCTACACTAAATAAAAGACAAAAATCTAAACTAGAATGTAAGTAATGGGTCAATTTCGCAAATGACTGAGTGACTGAGAACATTCTGAAGTTTGAGGCTGAGGCAAGGAAAACCTTTTCAATTTTACTTTACTTGGTATTGATAGCTTCACTCTTTGGTATATAGTATTGATGTTGATTTGGACTAAATAATATTTAGCACCACGTCTTACTACCCGTTCGGGTTATACGCTTTGAGTACTAATTACTCTAATGGATTAGGAATTGGGAAGGTTGTATTAGAGGAAGTGAACCCGCATTTGCGTGGAAGGAGAGTGGAAAACCATTTAGGAAAAAACCCTCCCAGTTCACCCGACCGAGATTCGAACCTCGATCTCCCCGTCCTCAGCAGTCGAGCTCAACACGACAAGCGGTTTAGCCAACTACGCCACCGAGGCGGGTATTTGGACTAAAAACGTTCATCGAACTGCTTGGGCGTTATTCTCATAATATTTTAAAAACTTTTGTTCTATTCCTCGCCTCTTCGCTTTTTCAATATCCCTCGTCCACACTTTCTTTGTCCTATTCCTCGCCTCTTTATCTATAATATTTTGATAACTCATCACATAAAATAAAATAATCATATTACCTTAGAATAAGAATTCTACATTCTTATTTCAGTTTCACGACTAAAAAACCACGTTGCCTTTAATTATACCTATAAAGTGAACAGGTAGTAAGACGCGGTGGTTTTAAAAAAAGTCATATCTGGCTAATTCGACAATGGTTAATTCTATAAATTGGATCAGTTCGAATCCTCATAAAATTACTATTCAAATCTATGAAAAGAAATAACATTTAATTCTTTTACAAGGAAATATTTGATTTTTTTTTCTTTCGAGTTTGTGCTCAGTTCAAATTCTAGTTTAACGATTTTTATTTAAGCACACCTATTTGTCAAGAATGTAAAATCAAGTTAAGAGTTAATTACGTTTAGTAAAAGAGAAAGCGGGGAATTTTTCACTGGCGGCGAGTGGGTTTCCAAGTATAGGAGATGTGTTGGCTCGGCTTTCATCTCGTCTGAGTGACAATGTAATCATGTGACACCCAGATGGACCTGAGAAGATTCACTGAACATTTTTTATGCAATCAGTGAACTTGAAGATTATATTTATTGCGTAAAGATGAACAAACTACAGCAAATCACTTTGTAATTTTTTCCAACTAACGTCATTTTAGTGCAAAACTGATTTATGTCTGCAATTTTCGTGTGTTAATTTAAGTTTTTATATTTTGGGTTTAAAGTTTTCTTGTTTTTTTATGTAGTTACCTTATATTGTGTGTATGTGTGTTTTATATAGGCCCTAACATATTTTGAGGTTATTGATTTTTGTGTGTTCCAGCTGCCTAGATTCTAATAAAAATGATTAATTCGAATTTAGGATAATTTGATTTTTTTTTTAGATATCTTTTGGACTCTTGGAATTCGAATTAAAAAGGTTCTACTATGTATATGTACTCCATAGGTCAAAATAGAAGAGCTCGATAGCTGCCCAGCCAGTAGCTCACATAATGTAACTAGGCAAAGACAAAATCAGCAAAAAAATAGAAATGAAAAACACTTTTAGAAAATACAATAATATTTTTACAGTCAACAATAACAACATATTACTACATTATTGTTATTTTATAAATATTGATACAAACTATCAAAAGTGACCGCCGCGGATCACATGACCTGACTATGAATAAGTAAGTGAAAGTAAATATTTAACGTTTATAGCTGTTATATAAGGTTCTTACTAGGAACGACTGTACACTCAGTTTGCCCTGAACGGTAGCAGTCTTTATTTATTTAAGGTATTTAACGCGCACTTTCTAAACCGACTGATTTTATCACACATGATAATTTCTATGGGAAAGATAGAAAAAAGGGCTTACCAATTTTACCGGGAAAGGTATTTATTTTCACATACCTTCCAGGGTTCTTTTACATGCCACAATCAACATGGGCCCGACAGCTTTACTTCTTCCCTTCCGAAGAAAGTTGTGCAACGTATTTTTATCGCTCGAAAAAATCTGTCTACTCCGAATGGGGTTGAACCCACGAAAATCGGGTCCTGAGGCAGGCACTTTAGTTTAAAACCACCCTAAGACAATCACTCTTATCTTGATGACCTTGTCTTATAATATATGAAAATTGAAAAATGACACCTAGACGCGGGAATCGAACCCGTCCAGTCAGTATATGATATGTGTGGAGTGATCCCTCACTAAATGCATACATAATAGCTTCGTCTATTTGATTCTTATCTTATAGGCTATACCATAGTGGAATAATGCAAGGTAAGCTTGCTAGCTTACAGGGTAGACAGCCTTACTCTGGGTTCAATCTGCGATTTTGTGTTTTTCATCCCTGATCAAACAATCCCATCCTTTTCAAATAGGTAAGCACTTGTTTTTTTAACTGTAAAAAATTCCACTGTTAAATGTATATTTTTAAAGATTAGTTCTTAAAATAATGATTTTAAAATAATTCAAAATTATCTTGAATAGGCTACCCCTGTAACATGATGAGTATTTTTTTAACTGCACCAATATCCAGGTGGACATGCTTGTAATGTTTACCGTTTACATGAAGATTGCGGTTAGAAACCAGTTCAGAGGTAGGCCTAATAATAATTTAATAGTTTAGATCACTCTCCCATCATGAAAATGTGGGTACACTTTTTAATAAATGGTACCTCACTCTTAGCTCACTCTTGTAAATATGGGGATAGACCAAACGGATAGAAGACCTAAGACGCAAAGTACGGAAACAAAAAATGTTTCTATAACAGAGTATATTTTCTAGATAAAGATTTTTTAAAAGGCAAGCCTACCATTAAAAACATACATATGCATTTATTCTAGATATTGATATGCGATGTTTACAAAAATATTGTTGGCTATAACTTGATTTTCATTTGGAACACATTTAAAATACAAACATGTATATTTTTGTGTAGCATTAATAACATTTTAATATAGGCATGCATTAGTTTTATCTAATATGTATCATTATTATTATTAGCACCACGTCTTACTAACCTTTCAGGTTGTATTCACTTACACTAATGTGAAATGGTAGGGTGATTGTCAGATCAAATAAAGGACCTACACTTTAAGGTCGGATCCTAACCCCGCTGAAGGCCTGGCATTCCACACATTCACAAGCTGTGATTAATACAAGTCTTATCAGAGGTGAAGGAAGTGTTTGGCAACCAGATAAATCTGTGCCGGGACCGAGGATTGAACCACGGACACCCAGCACAGAAGTCTGATACCTTACCACTAGACCGCCAGTTCACCTAAAAGGTATCGTTAGTACCCATCAAAAGTAACATCTGCAGGTCACATGACTTTACTCATGAATAAGTGAAAGTATATTTAGTAACTTTTATAGCTGTCATTAATGTCCATTCGTAAGAAAATCGGGGTATACCAAACCTGCATCGGTAAACCCGCGGACCAAACTTTAAGCTGATCTAGTTTGATAAGCCGGTGACGGGTAGGTTGGCATTCAAATTCCAGCCGGGTGTACTGAGTGTCATTTCCCACTCTCCATCCAAGAAGTACGGGTACATTTTTCCGAAATTATATCTTCCTTCTCATTCCCTCGAATAGTTAAACGCTCTTAAGGTTACTGAGACGCGATACAAAAAAGTACTTTATACCAAAAATAATAAAGTATAAATAGAGTGGTCGGCATCTTGGTGATTTGAAAACTGAACTTTGTGCCCAGTTGTCAAGATTTAAAATGAATTCTTATGAATATCTATCATCCATTACAAACGACAATTACCACAAACTGTGGATATAACTTTTAAGTTGGCTGACTACAAGATACAAGAACAAGAAACTGTGGAAATTCCTTGATGCTTGAATTTCAATTAACTTTATTACTCTACAAAATAGAAAATTGTTATTAACATAACCTTATGGGAGCCTATAAAACTTTTATGATTGCATATTTTGAAATATACTATCATTATTTTATTAATAATTAGTGTAAAATGTCTTTGGTGGGATTTTTGAGTAGTTAAATTATTGACCACGATTCAATAGGGTCTTATTTATGGCGTTTTTATCAAAAAATCTAAAATAAAATCCGCGTATTAATTTTATTAGGTTTTGAAATATATTTTTGTTGCGTTTCGATTTTGCGAAAATAAATTATACTAGCCTATTTTAATTTTCGAGACACTTTTATTAATTTACTAATGAGTTGGGTGTGTGGAAACATGCTTGCAGGAGGTTGGGGTTAGATCCCGGCAAGGCCTGAATAGGGATGGTACTTTCAAAAATGCTGTTGCGGAAATCCCAATCTGAGAACGGGCTTTACAGTTGACATGGTAACATGCAACCCAAATTACATTCATTTACTCAAATGTTGATCTTATTCTACTCTTATCTCCACTATCATGACTTTTTTGTATCAAATTGAAGGTAATAATGTGTTGCTACTGTTTGCAAAATCCAAATCGGCTAAATAAAACTTCGGAATGATGATATAGAAATGAATATATAAGAGTTTGAGCTTCAAACTAATAAACGAGAAATAAATTCAATTTTCGAACTTTGGTTGTATAAGCGCAAAATAAAAGTTTAAGCTTTTACTTTGTTCCTAGGTGCAAGCTGTTAGTAATAGTTCACAAAGTTGTATATAATGATATTTTATGTTATGAATACATTTTAAATAGGCTATTGTAAAACATTAGAAAAATCATCATGAGTATAAAAATAGGCGTTATGAATATTAAAAAAGAAATTTATATAATAAAATAAAAGTATATTTTGTTCTTTGCTATGCTTAGCAGTGTGTTGATATAATATCATAGAGTAAATATGTAAAGAGATGCTAATAGAAAATACACAAGCGTATGATTGATAAGAGAGAGAGAGTGAAACCAAAGTGCCAGTCTCTTCTCGTCATATTTTCCGATGATGAGGCGATGGGGTTTGGACCCCAACGGGAGTATTGTGGCTTATACAAAATTGTTTCTCACTTTTTCTTCATACAAACACTGTGTAAACTTGCCCTAAATTTTACTTTGTTTTCATCCCTAGCCCATTAGTGTAACGTGGTAGCTAGAGTCAGAGAAAATAGAGAAAAAAAACTAGGCTCTACAAACGTTAAGGAGAGCAGCAGGGTATTGTCCTGAATTTAATTAAAATTTACCAATAATAATGGAATTTAAATATACTTAATTTTTAAAAAACATTAATTTCATACTTGGCACTCAAACCAACTACAATTTAGAAATTTAAATTTTTAAGACTTATTTGGCTATCAGTCATCTGGTGATGTCCTACCTGACTTCCAAATTTAGATTTTCTAGCACACTTAAAAGGTTTGTTTGTTATAGCCCCCATACCCTATATTTCCCAGGAACTCCCTTAAAATTTAAAAACGTCCAAACGTATTTTAAGTATTTGGAGTGGTCCCTTTAAATGCCTGAAAATTTTTTATTTTCTACCGCACTGATAAGCTATTTTTATTACTTTAGGGAGTTTTGAAGTTAAACCTTCCAACCCACTTTTCTCCCGCGCACCTCGGGACCCACCGCGTGAGTGCAGTACGTAAATTAATGTCATGTTCGTATTCTGTGACCAGAAGCAATCCCAGATAACAAATTTCATCGAGATCAAAGGACATGAGAGTTCTCACCCGTCCCCCTCCTTCCCCCGCTTAGGGAGTGAAATTTTAAAAACCCTCAAATATTTTTCGCCCACTTTTAGAAAGAAACCATCATTTCAAATTTCAAAGCTCTATCTATGTCCACTTGTTCAAAGGTTTCATCAGTGAATTTTGAAAACTTTAAACTCCTCTTTATCACCCATTGAAGGTCGAATTGTGGAAAAAACCATTTTACATATAGGGTGATAAGTGATTGAGTCAATCAGTGAGTGAGTTTTGCATTTAGGCTCTAAAAATAGATACATTTGTATGCAAGAGGAAAAATAGATTTGATAAAATTGTAAGCCTACTCTTTATTTTTATTCACGCCCATCGTCAAGAATGCACAAAACCGTTATACACATGAACACTTGGGGCCACATAGAACGACAATATCCATCAAAATATCGAGGGCAAAAATATCAACTAACACAATAGTTCCTCTATAAACAAGAAGGAAAAAAACAACGTAATTTACTTATGTGAGGGGGCAAAGACTTCAAAACAAATGAAAGACAAGTTGGTACCTTCAGGTAAAATATTGAGTTTACTTTGACTTTCCTTCTCNCCCCCCCCTTAACATCATAATTCCTTAATCTTTCTCCCTCTACCAGCTATGTCTAGCGGGATCACACTGTTTTCGGAACAATAAAGACCTAACCAACAGTTTTAGCATTGCTTCAAATATAAATGTAATTTCAAATCGCTTTACAGGTAAACCTCACTTTAAAGACAAATGTTAGTGCATTTTATTACAAATCTATAATTCATACACCCTTTCCTAAAGATGAGCTAGGAATGATACAATCTGGATCCGATATGAAGTAATCTTTTTTTACGGTTCCAAAGGTTACTAGAACGATGTTCATATTTTCATGTGTCAAGTCATGTGATCTGCAACTGTTAGTTTTGATAGATAGGGTCAATATAATACTTATAAAATAATACAAATAATAAAGTAAAATGTTATCAATGTTCACCGCAAAAAAAAAAAGTTTGTATTTTCTAAAAGTTAGGTTACTTCCTACCAGAGTAGTATTCATTCGCCAAGACAGACTTTGAATATACATAGTTTAATGCTAAAAAATGTATAATGAGCTCTGAATGAACTGGTACCAGTCGCTAATGACCAGGAGGCAATAAAGATGAAAATAAACTAGGTATTCAAAGCGAATCAACTTCTATTCAGTGTGGGTGTGAGGGCAATGACCACACCCCCTACCTAACGAGCAAACTTTCAGGAAATTTGAGACAAGTAAATAAAACAAAAAAAGCGGTATACAAGTATTCACAATCTATTTAAATCCAACACCTTCACACCATAAGGGAACAGTTGCAAGTATCATCAATTAAAAGTTAACTATATGGTAATTTTTAATAAGGAAGATAGTTTATCTAAGCACTTAGTACTCTCACGTATTTTTAACGTAAATTAATCACGTTCTTAAAAAAAACGGCAACATAATCATAAATCCGGTTGTAAAAGTAACGCTTTCAATCTAGCTAGTCAATGCAACGTTTTTAAACAGAATCTTTTAATTAAGGGTAGGCCCCTAGATAACATGTACCAGTACCAAATTTACTTACAATCCAATTTTCATCTTAAGGGCACTGACAGATAGTTACTATATCAGGTTTTCCACTATTTTCTTTTATCAAATTCCCTGTGTTTTTCCAAGATAAACAAAGGCGTTCCCATTTTTCTAACCTGAACAAGTGCTAAGACGCGAGCTCACATTCAAATAGTAAATAACTTCGCCATCAACAACCAGCATAGAACCAATATCCCCTAAAATGAAAACATCTGATAATTTGTGAAAAACAATACAACCCAAGAATAAAAGAGGTTAATTTTTTTTTTCTTCCAATAAGAACTAGGGAAAAGCTAATTATAATGTTATCCTTAAGAAAGTATTATTAGAAGTGTTTGGCGCACCCTGAAATTATCATGGGGGAGGGGGAGTTAACAATCAAGGTTGTATCTGAATTAAATTTCAGAGGGCGGGGGGGATTAAGCGGTACAGTCCCATAACCAATGGAGGCAAAGACAATTTAATATGACTAAATCCTTTTCGATAAAATGCCGCAAGAAAAAGTGATTCACATATAAATTATTAGGAGGGGTCTTTCCTTTGAAAAGTTTAAAAATGTAAATGATCTTAAAAGAGTTTATCAAAGTAGATCTTGTCTAGATTTATGTTTTAATTAGTTTTCTCTATAAGCTATTTGGAATGGTCTTCGGCTTAAAATTTTTTGAACATTATATGCCCTTTGAATCCATTTGATATGGTCATAATATGGTAAATTTTTAAAAATTTGATACCTTTAAAAGCTATTTAGGGTAGTTCTCTGGTGGCAAGTTTTAGAAAAATAATTGGTGGTCAGGGGTGGGGGTGCAACTACCCTATTCCTCCCACCCCTTGGGTGCACCAATGCTTTTGATTGATTATAGTAATTACCTACTAATAAAATAATAACTATTTCCACCTTAAAAGTAGTTACTTTCAACTGATGTTTGCAATAAAAATATTCTGCTGGCTGTTAGTTGACACACTCCTATGGGGAATGGACTGTACATTTAGATAGTTCCACTGTAAGCATTAAAAGAAATAAACAGAATCTTGATGATGACCAAACCATGTTGACTATGGCCACTTCACAAGGCCACACTTCCTTTTCATGTTTGTTCTCCCAGAGTTAAGTACATTTAAAAACAAAATGTACCCACACAAATCTAATTATCCCTCTTGTCCCCCTTTCCCACCTGTGGGCAAGCAAAGATGTGTTTTATTTTTGTCTTGTTTGTCTGGTGGGTGGGGGGACAGATTCATCAAGCGAGAAATAAGCGATAGTTAACACGCTTTTAGGTAGGTCTACAAACCTTTTCAGGTAAAAGCTTTATAATGATTATAACGAGTTTTTTTAATGTTTCTGTGAATAAATTTTAAGGATACTTTGGCAAGATCAATGTGTTGTTTCTTAATGAGCTAATGTTAGAGCATTTTCTTAGGTCTAACTTTGAAAATAAAATTGTTAAGAATCAGATTAAATTAATAAACATTAGAAAATAATGGAAGATCTTTTCCCATTAAAATTCAAATGTATTGTCTGGTCACCAAAGAAAGAGACTTCCTTTTTCCTTCCAGTTGGGTTACTAAATTATGTTCTGTTTTTTATATGAAAGCCCAGTGTATTCTGCAATTGTCAGTTTTGACAGCTCTTAAGAGACAACCAACTTTTGCAATATGTGAAGAATAAGATACTTTCGAGTCTCCCTGGATTTTAAACAATTTATTTCAGAGGCGGCAACACTTAACCTAGTAAAGGCTTACCTCCACCTGAATCAAATGAAACATGGTAAGACTATGATGTGAACAAAATAACCTTTAACAGTTGGACAAATAATTTTACACAACACAAAAAGAGTACCTATTCAGGGTATCATTAGATACTTACTTAGTAATAAGTCTAAGATAACACCCTTTAGGATTATTAGTAGCTAGTTTAAACTAATCTAGAGACAGCATTAGAAAAGAGATAGCAGCATTTGCATAGAGCAGTGGTATTCAGCATGGAGTATGTGAAAACAACTTTGGGGGTACCTATGTGAAATTAAATATACATTTATATATTTTTCATTTAAAACTTATTCAATACATTATTTTGGACATAATTGGTTTTAACTATTTTGGACGTAAATTATGTGTCTGCACAGACAAATTTTGGGGTACAATGTTGAAGAAAATTATAACTAGAGGGAAGGTACACTAATTTAAAAAAAAGGTTGAATACCACTGGCCTTGAGGAAGAAAACCCATATATAGGGGTGGGGAGGATAAAATCGCCAGCACACCAAGAGCCCAGGCACTGAGATGATTGACAGAAATGTATACCCTATTCCTAGATTTAAGAAAATTACCACTTTGAAGATAAACAGTGTTGTTTAACTCATAAATGATATGTGTAAAATGCCCACAGATTTATTTATTGAAACAAAATATAAAAGGATTAAAATTAAAGTGTGCGTCTATATTCCCATCACCAAACTAAAGAACAATGTTAATACTTAACAATATTATTTCGGAACGTCACAATAATTGAATCATCTACCTACAATAACATTAGTGACAAACAATATTATGTAGCACTTTACTAGGGACTGTACATAATGAGGAGCAAAAACCACTCAACAAAATGGCTTCTCTCACTCCCTTGGATCGAACATAACAAGCCCGCTTCGGTCATGCATTCGGAGAGGATTAGAAGGGAGAAGGTAGACTACCCATTCCATTCACCACCCCATACTATAGAGATCTGCATACAAAATAATATAACGTACCCGCTGTTAAAAAGTTAGTCCACAGCTTCAAGATTCACCGTTTCTTCATAATGTGTATCCTTAGGTTCACAAATCGTCTTGAAGGACTTAAATCAATATCCGTGATGCGATGTAACGTCATTCGACATGAATTCGGTGACGGCACGGCGAACGGGCGTTTCCCCACTTTTCAATTACAAACCAAGACAATTCTGCTGCCGTACCACTGATATGTTACGGTCGATGCATTTAAGTTTAGATCACAAAAAATAGTTTCCCCACCTTTAATTAAAGACCTAAATTAATTTCTGGCAATCTTCACAATCACATTATTATGAATACAACACACTAAAGAAATGACAGGGTTATTAAGTTTGTTGACGAACTTATTTCAATCCACATTGTTGAGTTATTCGTGAACTGAGTCAGAGCTTCGAATACGCTGGCACAGTCGCACTCGCTATAAGACAAAGACTTGTGTCCGCCATGCAAGGCAAAACAGACATGGCCGCTTCGCCATACACAACACACCGAACAATGAAACTCACTTTACGTTTGCACGAACAATTTAGTACCACAATAAACACATGTAACAATAAGAGCTTCTGTAAAACAAATAAATGTTATTTAAATTCATAAAAATAAACAAACGTGCTTAAGCATTTAAATGGACTACACAATAAATTTGCAAAACGAACAAATCCACCAACCTCCGTGCGAGAGTTTCATTGGGATCCATTAACACCGCGATAAAAACACTAAAATTATACTTTTAACACCTATTTTTCACACCAAAGTCTTCACTCAATGGCGGACACTGCACTTTCTCGGTAGGGGCCGCTACCCAGTTCAGTTAGCTCGCTACGCACACATGGCAAGGCCTCAGTCAAGTTCCTTTTGGTACGGCTCGGCACGGCACGGTATCGTCAGAGCACAGCCACGCGGAGATCCAACAACCGTCATGCACAATCCGGGGCCTGCTCCCTGCAACACAGGGTAGAAACTGAAGACTCGATTGCGCACTTTCCATGGCATATTTTGTCCCGCACACAAAGTAGACTTGTGACGAGTCCTGCTTTTATCTATAGGCTATGGGCGGTTGGGGAGGGGGGGGGGGTGAATTACTTACAAAAAGAAAACTCATTTCATCTCTTAAGATGTACATAACATGAAATACAACTGGTCTCTTGCCGCTTTTCATCTGAATTAAATAAGAATGGATTCTTTTCCTAGCATCAACATTGGTAAAGAAACATGTTATAATCGTAGCATTTTGTGAAGTTTATAAATTGGGATTGCACTTTAAACGTGATAATCAGGAAATTAAAATGACATTATTTAGACTGTATCATACTATTTTGAGAACGTAATGAAAGAAGTTAGAATATGTAACCGACATTGAAAGATAAGTGACTACTAATAATAAAAGGCAGGAATACAAAAAAGCTTCCCCCCTCCCAATCGTTGGTTTGATTTTTATTAGAAGGATCAAAATTGAACTAATATTGAGATTGGGGTAAATTTGCAAATAGAAAATGGACTTGACATTTTTTTAATGTTCTAGTATTCTAGAAAATAATGAAAGTTATTATTTGTTTAAAAAAAAGTTTTGTTGATCAAAATGTATAGAAACTACATTAGTGCTACGCACCATTTTTAGTATTATTGAATCGCTTTAAGAAAAGTTTTACAATACAATACTTAGTTACTTAATTTTACAATATAATACTTAGATTCTGTTAAAATAAAAAGTTGTATACCGGTATAAAAAGACAGTAACGGTGCTTGTAGTTAAAATGGTATCAAATTAACTCAAATATAAGTGTTTTGTTAAGTATTGAAAAAAATACAACTAAAAAGTGTGTATATAGGCTATATGTATCAAAAGCTATTACTGTGAGCCAACTATGTACCCTATTCAATTATTTTAAGAACAAAATTATTTTAAATACTAGCATCATCACATTTAACAGCTATTTAATAAACCATTTTAAGAGTGCTGTTTCTAAATAAATAATAACAGGGCAAACAACAAAGGGAAGGAGGGATTACGTCTGTTACTGAGTTTTGAGTTTTAATAACGTTAATTCGCGTTTTAATCGACAAAATTGAACCTAATTTACATTTAAAATGTTTTGTAGTCAATTTTGTGAACATATTTAATTTCGTTCTATTCTGCGTATGAATTACAAATTCAAAATCCTATAATAAATTTCTAATATCTACGGGTAGATGGATATTACGCATACAAACTAATTACGCTAATGAGTTGAGGGTGAGGAAGGTTGAATACATAGGAAGTGTACCCTCATTTGCGTGTAGGGAGGGTAAAAAATTATTATTGAAAAAATCTACACCATACCGGGATTCGAACCCCGATTTCCCTGTCATTAGCAGTCTAATTTGACACGATAATGACGCCTTAGAGTCTTAGACCAGTTTTTCCCTAACTTTTTTTAGCTGAAGTCCCCGTTAGTAGAGCATCAAACTCCCTCGCCCCTCTGCCCACATATTTATTGTGAAATTTATTTTTAAGAATGTGGAATGTGGTATTGTTTTCTAGTCACTTCTTTATTTTATATAAAAATTAATGTAACACTGGCAGAGTAATGGTGCAAATAAAATGACTGAAAATTAGTTCGATAGTTGACCGCAAAAAATATGTTTGTGCTTATTTGAATGTTCTTTTTTATACCAGAATCCTACTAACTTATCTATATTATTTTCGGTGCCCGAGTGGTCAGTCTCGTTTTAGACTGGCCTGCTAAAGACGGATAGATCGAGGTTCGAATCTCATTTGGGTGTATTGAGGGTGGTATTCACACACAAAATTTCAATCCTCCTCCACGCAAATGTGGGTGCACTTCATTTACTATAACCTTCCTCATCCCTAAAACCATTAGCGTAATTAGTATATAATCGTATAACCCGAATGAGTGGTAAAGCTTGTTTATAAAAAAAACCATTAAAACCTTTTTATAAAAAACAATTTCCTGTAGCACGTAATTTGGACTGTGCGTGTGAGGGAAGGTGTGGAAATGCCCCCTCTTGCCCCCCTCAAACTTTTTTCCGGCCGGTTTCAAACCCTGGAGCGGGCGCTAGTGGCTGACCGCACCATTGCCAAGAGAAGAAAGGTGACTCTACTAGCTTGTTTTTTTTTTAGTGCCACCTTTCCGGTTGCTTGGGTTGTAATCCGAGTACCGAGACATCCGTCCTTCACTCTCTTTGTGGCGATCTTTGTCTGATTCCCCGATGTCAGGCTGTCTTACTCTCTGACCTGTCTATCCTGACTCTCTCTCTCTCTCTCTCTCTATAT
>CABEEJ010001364.1:0-13715 GCA_901482245.1 Timema douglasi | reverse complement strand
ACACAGAGAAAGACAACTTCCCCCTCTTGTAAACTGTAACTAACTATTCGTATTCGAACCAATTAAGGTGGGGTCGAAAAGAGCACATGTGCATAAAAGAGGGAGGAAATTTTTATCATTCGTTCTTCTTTGGCTCTCTTTCAATCACGTGAATAACGTGGTAGCGACCTGTCCAGTAGATTATTATTATTAGCATCGCGTCTTACTACCCGTTCGGGTTATACGCACTTACGCTAATGTGTAATGGTAGGGTGATTGTGAGATGAAATGAAGGACCTACAGTTTAACGTGGAATCCGAACCACGGTGGAGGCCTGGCTTCCCCACATTCACAAGATGTCTTGTCAGAGGTGAAGGAAGGGTTTGGTAATCAGATAAATCTGTGCCGAGACCGAGGATTGAACCCCGGCCGCAAGCACAGAAGTCTGACACCTTACCCCTAGACTGCCAGGTCACCTAACTTTGACTCTTCAAAACTAGAAAAAGATTTTTCAAATATATTGAAATTTTCTGTTGTAAGCCTATCTACCAATTATTGTTGTTAGAGGAAGGTTAAATCTAGGGCTCTTTTTCGTCGAGCCTAATCTCATAGCTTCGTAAATATGTTTAAAAAGTCTTTGAAAATAAGCTAATCTTACATATTCACATTGTTTTCTATTAATAAAGCTCGAAATATAGGGTTATTAAAGAAAAAAAATTCCCGTTGGAATCTTTTGCCTTCATTTTGGCATGAACCATATTTTTAAATAACGCATCGCTGATTAAATATTGCATTAGAGATGAACGCCTGCCCGGTGATTTCTCACTTACCGAAGTGACCGACCCCCCTAAGGTTCAATGTGTTTTCAATTTTTGTAACAAAAAAAGCTCATTTGGGCCGAAAATAAAATGTTGCTTAAGGTGATAAGCTTGGTAAAATTTTCTTCACATATAAATCTGAAAAAGTTCTTGAATATTTGTCATAAGCTTAAGGGCATTTTATGAAAAGTGAAGAGCAAAAGTCATTGTCAAATTACGCGATTCCCATGACAAATAGTCAAGAAATAATATGTATACAAAAATTAATGTATCTACTTGTTGCCTTAAGCGTTTTTAGTTATAAAATATACAAAAACGCTGACCTTAAGGTCCGGCGGTAGGGAACGAAAAGAATGACCAACGTCTTTTTCAGTTTTTATAGAAAAACTTGTTTTGGTCAAAATAGATCAATTATTGCCTCTATACAAACATAGAATTTAATTGTCTTCATATGTGATATTAACAGTTGAATTTCTGACAAGGGTACCCTAATATTTCATAAAAATTTAAAAAAATATTCCCCTTCGTTTAAAAAGGTTGTTAGATAATAACGATATGCTCATGACATATATTCAACAACTGTTGACATCACCATGTGAAGAAAATTAAACTTATGTTTGCATAGAATCCATATTTGATTTATTTTGTACAAAAAAAACAACAAGTTTTGCTCCAAAAACTGCAAAAAAAAACTGGCTAGTTCTGTGTGTTCCCTACATCCCCACCTTAAATCACCCACAAATGTTTGTTTTTTAAATTGTATTGTTCCATATATGTGGAGGGGAGGGGGTTTTACCATGTCTTGCTATCCGAGGGGGATAATCGCACATTTACTTTATTGGATATAAATGAAGAAAGTAAAGTTGAGAGGAAAATGTACCTACATTTGTGTGGAAAAAACCCTTCGATACACCTTCTGGGGTTCTAACACCAACTTGCCCATCCCCAGCAAGCCATACCAGAGGAGACTTGCACCTCTACCCACGCACCCACCTCTTCAGGTTTATCGCATGTGAAAACAACTGTGTGTCCAACCAATTATCATAAAAAGTTACTGTATTTACTATTGGTTTAAAATTCATAAATCGAAAAGGTTAGGCCTATCATTTTTAATGATGAATCGCCTATGATTGTAATTAGGCATACTTTTTTTAGCACCGCGTCTTACTACCCGTTCGGGCTATCCGCCTAAGTACTAATTACGCTAATAGGTTAGGGATTGGGTAGGTTGGATACAGACGAAGTGAGCCCGCACACGCGTGGAGGGAGAGTGGAAAACCATTTAAAGATAACCACCTCTAGTTCATTCGAGTGAGATTCGAACCTCGATCTCCCCGTCGTCGACAGTCCAGCTCAACATTAAACTAACGCGTTAGCTAACTACGCCACCAGACGGGTCAATTAGGCATACTATTTTGAGTTATGTGTCTGAGAAAGCATTTCCTAACAAAGATACGATATAATCACATTATAACATGCATTGTTGGGAACATGGACTAAATATCAGTCTCATCGTGTCTGGTTGGCTGGTGACAGGGATATTGGTGTTCGAATCCCGCTAGTATGCACTGTGGCTAATATTTCCTACATACTTTCCCACTCTACCTCCACGCAAATGTGAGCACATTTCCTCTAAAATTCTAACTTACTCATCCTTACTCTTAAAATGAGTTAAGATACTTATATCTTGGACGGGTAGTAATACGCAATGCATTTTTTTAAATTTAATATTGTTGATTTCATACTGCGTGTATATTTTCAATAACAAAACCAATGAAACCTGTTATATCGTGACAATAAATAGCCAAAGAAATCATAGGGATGATTTACTGTTATCTTGTTGGTAAGCCCCACACATTAAGTGAATTAATGGCCATATGTGAAATACATGACATGTTCGTTTTACACATGTCATTAGCCTATTTTCTTATTTTAATGTATTTTCTTCTTGGTAGATAGGAAAAATACTAGCTAGATAACGAGTTTGTTTAATGAGCTCTTTATATATAATATACTATCCATAGTTACGTAAATATGAGCAAATAAACAAGTATTCAAGTAAATTATGTCTTGGTTATATTTTTTAGTTAGCTTTCAAAGCGTTTTAAAAATATTTTAATAAGAATGTGATATATAAAACTATTGACAATATAAAATGTCATGACCTAAAACGCTTTGATTAGTGAATATAATACTTTTCAAAAGGTTAAGTGAGAGGTTAGCACAGAGATTCCGAGAACTAAGATTCTGAGAGGCTGCGTTTTGGGATAAAGCCTCAACCCGTTCGTGGGGCTCGCCTACTTTGAAGAAGAAATACACTTTTCATGCGTTATTTCTTATGACGAGGGTAGTTTTGAAACCTAAAATACATTAAAACAATCCTCAATCATCATACAATTTTATGTTTTGATCCTATTAAAAATATTACTATATTTCATAAATCTTGTATTTATTTTAAAACCTGTTTCACATCTGAATGGAGGTGAAATGTATCTCCATATCTCTCCCTATAATATAATTGAAAACCTTACATTTTAAATTTTATGAGCGTGCATTATATGCCCATCAATTTTGTGTTACAGTCGGCTAGAAATAATAAGTTCACACGAACACATGAATCATTTCTGATTCAACTTTAATGTAGATAGATAGTTAATAGAAGTTACTAATACTGAGCAGTGTTGAAATATTAAATTATATTTGGATAAAAACTGCATTAAAAAGGTTGTTCTTGACCATTTTACCATGGCTTCACAGATAAGCAATGTGCACAAATCTTCCGTCTGTTATAATAGGGGCATACTGTTTTAAATTAGTTATCAACAAGAAACGTTGTCCCTTCGTTGCACATCGTCACCGTGGAAAATTTCGAGTAATCATTCGAATAGGAATGCACTTCACACATTTCTGGCATATCGTGGGGTCCTTTCTTTACCCTTTTTTATAAAAAAATATTGTAATGATACTGTTTTGGACCCCTCTCATATATTCAAGAAGTCATGGACGAAGAGTATTTTTCTTTAAGGAACGGTATGTAAAGTCTTCTTTTAATACTTCATCCATGGAGAATCGCGCGTTTTCAGAAGTAATTTCAATATATTGCATTTTAAAACTTTCTTTCTTTCTTTAAAAATGTGAAGAATGCCAGGTCTCCACCGTGGTTCGGATTCAACGTTAAACTGTAGGTCCTTCATTTCATCTCACAATCACCCTACCATTAAACATTAGCGTAAGTGCGTATAACCCGAACGGGTAGTAAGACGCGGTGCTAATAATAATAATAATAATAATAATAATAATAATAATAATAATAATAATAATTTCTTTAAAAGACCAACTCCGTTGTATTTCTAAATCATGTGAAATGATGGCTTCCTTTACCCAGTAGGAAGCTAGCTTTCATAATATCAGGTTGCTAGGAGTTCTCCTATTAGTTAGTTTAAACAATGGTGACAAGAGGTCCAAGAAGCAAGGGGTAAGTCGTATATAAGCAGCTTGTGCGTATGGAGCTACACAGAAAAATAGTTATCTTGACACAGAAACCTAGTATTGTCACACAAAAAGACAACATTTTGAACAGTACTAACTCTGACTCTCCGCGTCAGTTCGTAAATTAATAAAGAACTGTACCAATGTCAATTTTATAACAGTGATAGTGTAATCAAATCAATAAATTGTGTACGAACATCAAATTTTACTGATTTCAATCGAAATACATAAAATCAGATTGTCATAGTCGTGTGATAACAAGTGCGCAGTAAGGAATGCGTGCGTCATCGTCATAAAACCCGGTATCGCTATACTCACTGCTCAACCTAAGGCATACACGGGTACACAACAGCATAATCATTTCAAATCTGGTATCATTATAATTGATGCCAATCCCAGGGAAGATATCATTATAATATTAATGAAAAGTGTGAAATCAACTTTAGCGTTACAAACTTGGACCAGAATGATGTCTGTTTGTAGACGCGACTCAGCCTATTCATAATGCTTGATGAGAAGCCACTTAAGTAGCCCGGGATTTCTGGACATCTGCAGCGCGTCTCAGCAGTCAGCATTGGTGAGCAGTTTCCATCAAGGGAGGAGTGTAGAGGACGCGATAAAATGTAAGTGTCTATGCATTTTTTATAGCAAAACAAATCAAATATGCTCTAGTACAAGGACACACAGAGTTTAATTTTCTTCACATGGGGATATCAACAATTGTTTAATATCTGTCATGGGCATAGCGGCATTAAATGAGAAACTTTTTAAATGAAGAGAAAAGTTGTCAATAAATTCCAGAACACCCTCGACATATATTCAAAAACTGTTGATACCACCATGTGATGAAAATTAAAATCTACTTTTTTTAATAGAGAAATATTTTATTTATTTTGACCAAAAAAGGTTTTTAAATAAAAGCTGCAAAAAACTCGCCTTTTCTCGCGTCCCCTACACTCTCACCTCAATAGTGTCAAAGCTGTTGTTTTAACATTTTTCAGGGGGTGGGAGGAAGTAATTTTGTATTCTCTTGACTAACGCACTTTGTTTCTAAAATACAACTTGTTGAGAATTTTCCATTAACATTTTCATTCAAGTTCATAGAGATTTTAATATTAAATCACTAAAACAAAAAAAGTATGGTAAGATTTCTATATAGTACTGAAAATAATAGAAAATATTTCTAAAAATGCATATTTTAGAACACAATTTTGTTACCTTTACCTTAGATTGTTCCATTTTTGTTTATGTTTAAAATAACTCTAGGCGCGCTTGAACAAACTTAAGACGCCGATGTTGATATGAGAACGTTCGGTAGTAGTAATAAAACATAGCTCTAAAAGAAAATAAGTATCGCGTTATTATAAATATTGCAAAGTGCCGGTCGTAAATTATGTGTTATTCATGTTTAAAGGTTCCGCTAGGAATGTTGAAACCACAATTTGCATACTGTATATTTCAAGTTAGCATTTCTATGAAGCAAAACTACGTAACCTGACGAACAGGCTGCATGTCACACACACACAAAGTACGTAGAGCCATTTTACCCTCACATGAAGCATGATAAATAGGTTTGAGTCGCGTCTACAAACAAATATAATTCTTGTTTAAGTTTGCAATGCTAGACATAATGAGGTGTCAGCTGTGGCAACATTGTAGATTATTATTCAAAATTAGCCAGTTTGGTGGTCACATAGTCTAAGGAGTCACTCTCGCAATATACTAGACTGCTGATTACGGGGAGATTGAGGTTGGAATCTAGGTCGGGTGTACTGAGAGTGGTTTTAAGAAATTGGTTTTTCACTCTCGCTCCACGCAAATGCGGACACATTTTCTTTAAATATAACCTTCCTCATCCTTAAAACCATTATAGTAATTAGTACATAAGCGTATAACACGAACGAGTTGTAAGACGCGGTGCTAAAAACAATCATCAAAACATATGTTTAGTAAGCACTCTAGAACAATGAATAGAATGCTGTCCTCTTCATCAGATACTTGTAGAATATTTTTGTTGATAAAATGATACGAATTAGCTCTGGCGGGCATCCGGTCTAAATTCAAAGCTCATTTAGTTGTACTTGCCAGTATCGGACAGTTCGGGGATCAAATTCCGGCCATGTAAACTTTTTTTTTCTTTCTAAATGGTTACTTATTTTATCTGTACGTAAACACGGCTACATTTCCTCCCGCGTTTTTCTTACTCATCTCTACCAGAGTAGTGCAATTATTACGTCCATACAACTCGAATGGGTAATTGAGCACGGTGATAAAAACAATAATATGATATGACGGCGCTCTTTTTATCACACAGCTATTTTGAACATAAAACTTTATTATCTCAAATCCAAAGTTGGCGAGTGCTTCAATGGCCCACAGTAAAATTTTGAAGATCATGTCACTAGTCCTTCAATGATTAGTAATTAATGCTCTTTCTTCCACACAATATTTGTCAATATATTTTAAAACCCCATAAACATGGGCTCATTTATGCTTAATTTAATAAATTAATTAATTAGTTTTCAAACGATGATAGCAACTGTTACGAAAGAGCAATTGAATTAGTTACTACAAAATAATTCATACCAGTGGTTTCCATTTAGCTAAGTACTGCGGACCACTGGTTTTTCAAAAGCAAAGCCATGGACTCTCTACTTTTGAAAATATTTATATCGCTATGGTAGTTAGCGCGAAGGAATTTTTTGTAAAAAATTTGGGTTAGCCACTAATAAGCAAAGGATTTTAGGTGGGTATATTAAAAAATAGACCATAAATGTTGTTATATTACCAGGTAAAAATGACAATGATTTAATTAGGAAAAAAAAAATTATTAACGTCTATTAAAAGCGAACAAATTATCGCATGTCTAACAGCTACTAAACCTAAATGTGATGAGAGAAATCATGACTCTTTGTGTCTTGAACAATCCCTTCCACATCTGGTTCAATATTTTCTACTTTTAATATTAAACCTGGGTCATCATTGAGCCGATTTCTATGCTTGTTCTTCATAGAACAAAATGTCGAAAATGTTTGTTCACAAAGATATATGTAGCAAAAGGGAACTAGATGTTTCAAAGCTTTTTCACTTTACTTCTTATAGTCAAGAAAAGCCTTCAATAAGTATTGGTCCAGTCTACATTCTTTGAAAAATGATTTCAATGAACTATCATCACAAGTCACATCAACAAGTGCATCTTGCTCTTCCGCAGATATAGGTGTGAGTTGTACATCACCACATTCAAAAGGATTCCTTATCCATGAGTTTTCAGGATTTGGTTTGCTAAAGTAATTTCTGGAGGTAGTCGCTAAATCACGAAGGTGTTCATTGATGTTATATTCTACTTTTGGTAGCAATTTTTCGTCAGTGGACTCCAGAAATATCTCCAGTATTGGAATGTTAGTAAGGCTACCACCTTCTACTCGACATGCCCATAACCATGGTAATCACTGCCTCTATCTTATCTTCAACATAAAAAATATTCACATCATTACCTTGCAGGCTTGTATTTAGAGTGTTCAAGTTTGCAAAAACGTCTGCTAAGTAGGCTAACAAACACAGGCACGCAAATTTGTTCAACCGATCGCATGGAAAATTTGAATCCCTCAGAAAAATCCATACTTCATTACGTGACTCAAAGAATCGTTTCAATATTTTCCCCCTTGACAGCCAACGCACTTTTGTATGCAAAAGTATCTGCAAATGCTGGCTTCCCATTTCTTCCTACAGTTTTGGGAAGATCCTAGAATTCAAAGCTCGAGATGTGATAAAATTAATGCAGTAGAACGCCAACTATCCGGATTGCCAACTATCCGGATCGATTTGGGGTGGAATACAAATATTAATAAATCGTTAGAAGAACGGCGAGAATGCGGGTCGTTGACCTTCACGTGCCCTAGTTGCCTAGAGCACGTGATCAGAGGCTGGGGGACGGGACACGACTCCAACCCTCACCCCCCATACTTAGCTTGCACCCTCACTCTTCGGTCGCTGTCAGTTCACGCAATTGTATTGCACCGCGTTTATGCATCGTACTTTCTCATACTCAGTGTGTGTTTTTACTTGGGTTCAAAATGGGTCCAAAACGTAAACGTGTTGTTCTTTGATTGAGTGATAAAGTTGAAATTATAAATCAGTTGAATAAAGTTGTGTCTGGTAAACAACTGGGTGAGCGATTTGGTGTAGGAACTTATACGATTTCTGACATTAAGACTAACAATGCGAAGATTTTAAACTTTGTGAGTAAGTTAGAAATTGAGAACGGGAGCTCGACAAAGAAAGTTATGAAAAAAGAAAAAAAAACGAACTTGAGAACGCTGTTTACAAGTGGTTCCTGCAACAACGTTCGATTGGACAACTGATCTCAAGACAGATTTTAAGTGAAAAAGCGATTATGCTCTGTGAAAAACTTAGTGGTGTGACTGACTTGAAGGCAAGCCAAGGTTGTCTATAGAACTTTAAATTTAGGCATGGCGTTCTCGAATTAGAAGTTGCCGGAGAAAAACTTTCTGCTGATATATAAGCTGCAAATAAATTTCTGGAAACTTTTAAAACTGAAACTAAGGACCTCAATCTTAACCTTATTTAAAACGCTGACGAAACCTGTCTTAACTATAAAGCAATGTCAAGAAAAAGTTAGATTTCAAAAGTGGAAAAACTGCTCCAGGACGTAAAGTAAGCGAAGATCCTGTCACAGTGCTCGTTTGTACTAACTCTATCGGTAATCAGCGACTACCTTTGCTATTGATTGGAAAATTGAAGAAACCAAGATGCTTTAAAAATTTACAAAGTTTGCCAGTGCCAGTGCCAGTTTGTTTTGGAATGGTGAGATAAAACTTTCATACCTGAAGTAGAAAAGTTTAAAGCAGAAACAGGAACATCGGGAAAGGCATTACTTTTAATTGACAATGCACCAACTCATCCATCAATTAAGTTTCTCGAGATATAAAACTGAGACTTCAAGTGCATGTTCTTGCCACCAAACGTCACAAGTCTGCTGCAGCCCATGGGCCAGGGTGAAAATGAGTGCACCAAACGACACTACCGATGGGAACTGCTCCGTAAGTTACTCTTGGCCGAGGAAGGTGAAGAAAGTGTTCTGGATTCGTACAAGAAAATAAATATAAAAGACTGCTGTTATATGATTGCAGAAGCTTGGAATCATGTTAAAAACTTGACACTAAAACGAGCTTGAAACAGAATAAATGGCACATCAACAAAAGAACAACTTGAATTGGAGAAACAAAAAGAAAAGGCTAATAAACTGGAACAGGAAGTGAGCGTGGATGAAATTGTGAACATTGCGAAGGGAATCTCTGCGTGCTCTGAATGTGATGTTGATGGGTGGAGAAGTGGCTTCTGTGTGACTCGAATGATCAAGGATTACTGCTAATGACAGATGACGAGCGTTGTGGGTGAACAGCAAGGAGATGAAGAGGACGATGATGAAATTGGGGAGGGGACAGGAGATGAAACGGGTCCTACGCATGGAGAAGCTTTTACGTGTTTTGAAAACACCTTAAAGTAAATGGAACAGCGACCCAAATGCGGAGGTGTACAACTGCTGGCTGTCAAGCGCCTGTGGGATTTTGCGGCACGGAAACGAGTGATTTATTCAAGGTAACGTACGCTATTCGAGATGTTCCAAGTAAAATAGAGTATAGGTATATAGGTATTACATTGTACATAATCACTAAAATAAATTTGTATACAATTAATACTGCATTTTAATTTTTTGTTTTTACTGTATTTACATACTTTAACGTAATTTTAATAGTACATTACTTATGTTTGCTTAGTTAGTTTTTATCAATAAAAATTGGGTTTTTACTTTGTCTTAATTATTCTTGAGCTACATCCAACTATCCGGATTTCCGCATATCTGAATCGGCTCGATCCCCAATTAGTCCGGATAGTTGGAGTTCTGCTGTAATCTTGACAACTTCATCAGCCTGAGACTCTTTTGTTTCCTCCTCTGTATCACCTCTTGATCTTTTCAAAGATGCTGTCTGCAGCTACGCTTTCATTTTCTACTGGTTGGACTACCTCCATCAGTTAAAACCACCCTCATTATACGCTTTTATCGGACAAGTTTTTGAAGCTTCAGACGGTTTCCACGAATCTCAAAGTACTGTCTGTCGGGCGGCTAGACATTGGAACCTTGTTCAACACCAGCCAATATAACGGCAAGGTCATCTTTAGCTGCTGTCAATCAATCAGATGCAGGTGTGGTAAAGCCATTTTTATCTGAAGGCAGGGGAGTGGGAGAGCTCACCTATATTCCATTCACGGTAGGAATTACTCTCTGAAAAGTCTTTTTTCCTACCAATATCCTACTATAGAGTAGATTTATGGTAGGGGAAAAGGCCTTTCAGAGGTCAATTCCTACGGTGAATGGAATAGATGAACAGTACTGCTTTCGTGCATGATGTCATCGTCGAAGCAAACGGATGGCAGATGATGGCGTATTTTATTTTACTAAGCTGTGGACTTTGCATAGCTAATTCATTGTTCCTCGGGCTGGTGGTGGAATGGGGGTAGGATGATCCTAGCCACCTTGATCAGTCTACACCAGCCCGTCAGAGTTTGTGTTGAACGGAAAGCAAAATGAGTAAAATAAACAAGAAGAAAAAAGTTTGAGAAAAAAAAGTAAAGTAAAGTTTTTGTATTGTATTTTTTATTATATATATGTTAAAGTGTGGAATAAAATGCTAGATTTTTTAGTGTGAATGGTGCCACAGACACCTTGGTTGGGTTATGCGGACCCCCAATTGGGAACCACTGGTCTATACGAAGCGTATTCACAAGCTCATTGTTTTCATACTTGTTTTGTAAATAGTTAATGCAACCCTAACAAAATACTCTTAGAAGATGGTTTAGTGTACGTAAAAGCTAAATATACATTTCAAATTACATTTTTAAATAGTTATTATATTTATAAAATAAGTTTTATTAAAACCACTTCCATAAAACTTTTTTTTACATATCAAATATATTTTGTTCTACTTTTGTCCGGAAGAAAGGTAAATGGCTGTTCAATTTGCTTCTGTAAGTATTTATTCTGCGCATGCGTTTGAATGCTTTAGTTTCCTTAAGAATAGCCTTATCTGACAGCTAAAAAAATTATCATAGATACGTTCATGTATCCATACGTCAAACCATATGATCTTCAACCCCATATGTTGAGCAGCTGTTACTTTTGGCAGTAACAACTTACACAACAAACTTTTTTTTTATGGTTTCTACTTTTTTTTAGCACCACGTTTTACTATCCGTTAAGGTTGTGCACCTATGTATAAGTTGCCCTAATGGGCTAGGGATTATGAATGCTTAATTGAGATGAAATGCACCCGCATTAGCGTGGAAGTATAATGGAAAAACCATTTAGGAAAAAACACTCTCAATGCACCCAATCGGGATCGAAACCCGATCTCCCCATCTTCGGCAGTATAGTCTAACACAAAAGTAGTGTGTTATACCACGTGGCCACTGAAGTGGGTGTCTATATTATTAAAATATAAAATTATGAAAATAAACGTTTGTGTGTGTGTGTTTTTTTTTGTGATACAGCGTCTGTAGTACACTTAAAAACAATAAATAAATCTGGCGAACCAGACGAAATGAAGACGTGTGTTTACAAAATACAAATTTATTTAAGATGATTTTTTTTAATATATCCCTTAAGATCAAACGATTTTGACACTTCTGGCTTAGAGCAATGTTACCCAAACTTTCATCGGTCTTATAACTTTACCCCCTTTGAGCCCTGGTCTTGACCAGTGTACACCTTTAAACTCTTCAATGTAAAGTAAACAAATACACTGCTAACTTGTAAAACATAAAATGTAGCTCTAAATCTTAATAAATCTGATAAGGTAATCTAAATAAAACCTTGACAAAAATCATAAAATATTGTTGGAAAATCTGTGCTTTACATCACGTCAAAATAAATATCCGTTAATATGTTTATCAGACATAGGTTCCATACCAACCAAGCTCCCACCACCTGTTGGCGAAAATAGTGCCAACGTCTGCGGATAGAGGGTGTCAACACAACGGACCCTTCTACTGTTTATCTCAGTTTTCTAGACTGGAGTCGCTGCTTTTTCATTCAAGTAGCTCCTTATTTGCCCTGTACACGAGTCTTAGTTGATTCAGTTCCAATCCCACTACTTTACAGAAATCTGGAAGAGATGGGGATTGAGCCCGGGACCTCTGGTTCTGTAGCCGGGAACTCTGACCGCTAAACCTTAGAAACGGTCAATAAGATTCACGGTTACGTCACGTACCTCTGCGGGTACGCGTACCATAGTTTGGGAAACACTGCTGGCCTAGAACTATTGCTTTACTAAAGAATATAAGAAAAAAAAGCTAATTTGTAAAGTCGTCATTAAGTCTTCATGAAATAACATTAGTGACATGCCAACTACAAAAAAAGAGTGGTTAATGGGAGTCTAAACCGGTTTATAGATACAAACCTCTTTATAAACGTGTTTTTTTTTTGTGTGTGTAATCTGTATGATGTAGATAATAAGGGGCATATAACTTGGTACTTTTTCAAGCAAGGCTACTAATGTGGTTTTAAGAAAGTATTTATTTAGAAAAATAATAATAATGCAATTGAACATGTTTAAATTTTTTAAATGATTAAGTTGGTTGTTTTAAGAAATGAGTAATAGACATTGTGGCAGTAAAATTTATTTTAACTTCTATAAATATACATTCAAAAGGAACTTCAGGATAGAAAAAAAAAGTTCAGTGGTTGAATAGACTAGGCCAGTGGTATTCAACCTTTTTAAATCACGAATCTGCCAGATGTATTTTATTTTCAATTTTGAGCCCGAAAGTTGTAGGAGCATACATGTTTTATAATCTGCATCTAAAATAAATAATATACGGTACATCCAAAATACTTTTTAAAATAATGTTTTCACGGAAATTGAGCTGAGCCCAGAAAATTGTGTTGAAAACATTAGGAGTGTAAGGTAGATACCAAGTTGCGTCTTGTGCAAGGCCGTAGCTGGAGGGGGGAGTGGACGGGACAAGGGGGTAGTGGGGGGATTCAAACTACTCCCAAAATTTGAACAAAATATATTAAAATATTCAGTTGGGGTGTGCGAAGCTTCGAAAATATTCCAACTTCGATTCGGTTTCGAGAATATTTCATATACGTATTCAATTCAGGTTAGCTTCGAATTGAAAAAAGTGGATTTCACACCCCTATAATATTGATGTATTACCAGTGCCGGATTTAAAGAAGGGAGATTAAGGAGATTGCCCCGGGGGGCCTGCAAATAGGGGCCCCTACAAAATCCCACACAGAAGAAAACAAACTCGAATTAACGGCACCATACAAACTGCTAGACAACAAACTGCTCGACAAGCTATAAAAAACTATTTGGAAGGCTGGGTGGGTCAAGTGGCCGACAC
>CABEEJ010001363.1:152039-162586 GCA_901482245.1 Timema douglasi | reverse complement strand
GTTTCTTCGTGTCTAGCAGTTTGCTGTCTACCACTTTGTCAACTCGTGTCGACCACTTTGTTGTCTATCACTTTGCCTGCTCCCATGTGAGACTACATAGCTGGCTGTAAACATGTGACAGCTTCTTCTCGCCGCTGTTCTTTATAAGGTGGTAGCCACCTCACCTCACCTTATTTTCACCATCTCTACCAACTTACTATTTGATTTAAGGTCATTCGACCATCAACATTTTATTGCACAATTTTAACAGGTGCATAGCTATATAAGTTATAATAGTGATTCACTGATATCAAATAATTACAGTTCACGGGCTATAAGGGGTCAAATTTGCTATTTTGCACTTTTGGCGTACCAATTTTTAAGGTAAAGTAATTAGTGTTTGGGTCTGAAATTTTGTAGAACTAGACATTCATATGAAGTGTTAATATTATAAATATTTCGCTGTGTGATACACTTCATACGAATGTCTAGTTCTAAAAATTTCAGACCCATACACTAATTACTTTACCTTAAAAATGGTACGTCAAAAGTGCAAAATAGAAAGTTTGACCCCTTATAGCCCGTGAACTGTAATTATATTAAATCATTGAATTTCTATTTATAGCTTATAATTATACACTTGTTAAAAGTGTGAGATAAAATTTTGATGGCTGAATGACCTTAAGAGTTAGAGATAGCTTTCGCGAACTTTTGTCCTCTTTGTTCGATAGTTACTACTGAAGTAAATTGCCGTAATAAAGTGTAGGCCTTCATGTGATTAAGTTGTGAAGGAGATTTTAAATAATATATACCTATTTTTTGCTGTCAAGATTTATGATATTTAAATTAATTATTAATGTTATTCATAGTGGTCTGGAACGGGTTCAAACTCAGCCTTGTGAGGACACATGATTAGCTATTTGAATAAAGAAGTAGCAGCTCTGGTCTCTAATACTGATATTAACGGCTGCTTGGTTCGGTGTGCTGACCACTTAACACCCTCAATCCACAAATGTTGGCACACTCATCGCTAACAGTGCAGACTAACGCCACGTAGATTACAATTGCTGAAGATCACATGACTAAGCATTAATGGTTTTTAGTAATCTTAGTAACTTTTTGTAACTGTAAATACTTAATAATAATAATATTTAGCACTGCGTCTTACTACCCGTTCGGGTTATACTCTTGCCAAATACTTAACTTAATTTTACTATTGAACTACTTTTATCAATTAATACGTGAGATCATATATACTTTAGCTGTCACTCTTAAAACAGATACTACCGATACCAATAAATAATTATTTTTATTGATTGACTATGTTCAACACCATGGTTATTAACAACTTATGTGGTATTAATGGGAAAATAGAGGAAATGCTCCCGCATTAGTGTGGAGGGAAAGCTAGTCTTAGTTTATTCGGTTTAGAGTTACAGCCGCTTAGGATCAAATCCTTTCCTCGAGTGTGCTAAATACTCGCCTTCGGCTGATGCACATGTAAAGTCATTGAATTCTTACTTAGTTGAACTTAGTCGTCGTGTCTAAACATTACACACGTATTAAATGGAAACTGCTAGTTCATTCACATAAACAACCTGCATAATCATATTTCTATTGTTGTAGATAAGAATAAATTAAGTAAAGTACACTCAGCTTACACTGAAGAATAGCGGCCTCATCTTGCTTTACTGCGCTGTGAATTACCTCATAAGGTAGCGGAGAGAAATAGGGCCGTATGCAAGAACTTGATTAAGTTGACACTAGCGTGCAAATGGAAGCTTAATAAAAGTTTATTGATAACACCACTTATGTTATCTTCAAGCGCGTATTTGAGGGTGAACGTGCTCCATCCCCAGGTAGAATATTTTATTTTATTTTAATTAATAAAAGTTCGTGAGGAAACACTCAAGGAGAATGAAAATTATCCATTTTTTAAATATTTCTATGTAAATAAAACCTTATAAAAATTAATCAAAGTTATTTTTATTTTTTATGTTATTGCTAGGTTGTGGGAGAGTAGGAGTAGGAGTGGGCAATGGGCAAGGAATTTGGCAAGAAGGACGCGTGTTAAGGAAAACATGCCTACTAGTGTACTCAAATGTTTCTCCATTTAATATATGTGCCACCCTCCCCCCTTTTAATATTTCTAAATTAGTTCTTGGTTATGTTGGTTATTATTAGTTATTAACACAAAATAACAGTTTAATTCTACCTTCCTTGTCCCTACCACGTTTTTTTAAACTAATATAATCCATATAACTTGAACTATTAGTGAGGCCCGGTAACAAAAAAAAAATGCATGTGTTTGCACGCTTGAAATGATGTAGAACTGGAAGTCGTAATTTGACCATTTTATCCGAGAATTTCCCCGTTAATAATACTGATCATAATATTTTAATTATTCTAAGTGGTGGTTTAATGGCCCAAGGTGCTAGACTCTCATTGTACCAGACCTTTGATGTCTGAGTTCAAATCCCGGAGGGTAGTACTATGGCAGTTTTTCACATGTGAATTACTTATCCATTATTCACGCTTATGTTAGATTTATTTTAAACTACCGCTCCCTACCCTCCCTCGTCTTGGACCTTGAATTAAGCATGGTTTTCCCCTCCAAGAGACGGTGGAATACTTAGCAATATTTGATGATTTGTGCAACAAACATTAATTATTTTAGCCTGGCGGTCAGTAAAATCAGGTACGCCCACCCGGTCAAAAGACCCTGGAGAGAGAAAGAACACTGTCCTGCTAAACATACAAATAAAACATAATTATATTTTTAATAGTTATTTAAATATGATGTCCTAGGTTAATTAGACAAGGTCTCCACACACATGGTAAACTGGGAAAACAGAATATGTGTAACCCCTACCCCCTCCTCCTCCGAAATTTTATGAACAAAATAAATATGGCTTTATTTATGGTTCAAACAATATCAACATTATGGTGAAAGTACAAATCAGGGAGCAGTATTACCATAAAAAGCACTTCGGAGAGCTTCTAGAGGTGTTTAGATACATATTTTTCCTAGCCTTCGGCAGTTAAGGGGCTGTGTTGTTAGAAAATCATTTCAGATAGCTTCTAGAACTGTTTATCAATTATAAACTTTTCTAACCTTTGGAAATTGGAGGATGTGCTCACCAAACCCCCGCCTGAAATTAGTGGCCGGCTACAACCTTAGTTTAGGACATCCAACTCTAAGCTCTAAATAGTAGACATTTGCAAAGAAGAAAAATCTAACTGAATAAATAAGCACCCTAATTCAAATTCTCACCCAGCCCTCCCTTTTTTTTAAATCTCTGTAACACTGGACTGTGTATCAACTGTAAATTTCCCCATAAAGGTTAAATCCTATTATAAACACCAATCACAATGACTTCAAAATAATAATGTTTATGACAAATTAAATAAAGTTTTCCAGATGTCTGAAAAAATGTAAATTACTTTTAGAAACACTGAAAAACATAGGAATTTTTGTTTTAAGAAAATATTGGTAACACTGGTAGATTATCACTCATTTTGGTCTCTTTCTCGCCCTCAACGAGCTGCTTGCTCTTGGTGAAAGTTCTTCTCTCCTTTGGGTGTCATCTTGTCACGTGGTAGTGTGTGAAGTCCTGGGTCGATGGTTTGTTAGAGGGGATTTTGTATCCCCCTCCTTGGCATGCCGTCTGCAGTGGTTGGTATCGATTGCAAGGAGAGGAGGCGCTACCACAATGTCCTGTGAAGGAAGGTCTCTCTTTATCTTACTCTCTCCTCACCTGTTGAAGTGGTGGGGGTAAGCTACTGCAGTGCCAAAAAAATCTGGTCTGGTTGCCCACCCCAAGGTCATCTCGTCGGGAGTTGGCAGAGTTTAGTCTAGCTATTGTCATTTGGTGTTGACGTTTTTTTACTTTCTCATATAAAGTGAAAATATTTTAAACGCAAAAATTGTTGTTGACTTCGAGATTATGACGATTCTTTCTTTATATTTAAGCTTTTATGTATCCCCCGAAACAAAAAAAGTTGATTTTACACATTCTGACTAGATCTAGGATTTTGTTAAACTTGATAGTATATATTATGTAACTTAACAACTTAACCTAGCCCGCCCTCCCTACTACACTCTATTTTTTAAATTTGACCCTAGACCACAGACAATAAATATTTGTACCCCCAGACCTTAAATTAAGGGTAGTTTTCTGATGGATGACCTTAAAAAAAATTGAATTTTTCGAAAATGATAAAGCAATTTTGTTTAAAATATCTTGACGTTTTTAAAATCACAAATAAAATTGTGGACTTGTTTTTCGGGGGGAAATTTGTTTAAGGGTAGTTTACTAACAGATTATTTTTAATTGAAATACCATACAAATGGATTTAACAATGTAGTTCCAAAGGGGTAGAGACCTAGCTGGGAATTGCTTTTGATTGTGACTTATTATATATTTATTTTTACATACATAAATAATTTAAGGGTGGTTTACAAATAACTGGTTTTTTATCATCGACAAATTTGTTTATATTTAGGCTATATTACGAGTGTTTATTGTAATTAACAAGAGGAAGTGTAGTTGTTGGGTTTTTTCTGGGGAAAACTTACTAACAGTTAATTTAATAAAAGCCATTTTTGAAAATTTGGATTCCAAACTATTTTACACTCCATAAAAAGTGTGCATGGTTTTGTCGAACCAATATTTTAAAATGTGTACACATGTACTTTACAAATATGTCAAACAAAATCGTAAACCATTATCTTTCCACACTTTTGCTATTATAATTTACTTGTATTTGACTTGTTTGTTTGAAATACTTGAAAATAATACAACCTGAATGGTTGTATCTCGTTTCACTCTTGCGCCACATTTCGGCATAAAATAATACAACACGTAATACGGGCTCTTATTAGCACACTATGACTCATTCCCACTCCTGTGGTCCCATGATCTAGGGCGTCAGGCTCGCAATAGACTGGATTGCCGGGGACTTTATGTTGAGGTTATAATAATCAACAATAATATATGGGGGTTTTTCATTTTCACTACAGACAAACAAGTATTTCACCCTCGTGTTAGACCAAACTGCTGATGACAGAAATCGGGGTTTGAATCCCGGTCGGGTTTATTGAGAGATTTTTACTAAACAGTTTTTCCCTTTCCCTCCAGACAAATGTGAGTACTATTTTTAAGAAGACGAGAAGAACATTTACGTTAGCTGAGGCGACCAATGCTAATCGTGATTCCGGTAATACATATGTATGATCTGATTACCTGCTGATATTGGTTCAGTAGAAAAGGCTGTGGAAAACTTTATATTCCTAATGAGACGGAAATTTAAGAGATAAATACTAAAAACACGTCATTACGTTAAGTGTTCCTGGTTATTTCGTTTAGTTTGAGTTTTCAATAGCTCAAGGCAGGCCTGGTGCCGTTCAATTCGGAACTATCGAGGCCAACTGTAATTATATTACAGGGCTGATATTTTTATATTGTTGCTGGTGGTTGTGTCCCTAAAACCTCTACAGCTATTTACACCGCTAGTCCAGAAAAATGCATTTAATTACTGAATCCAAATTATCTACACGACCTATCCCGTTACGTCCGTGGTTCTCCCTATATTTTGCCGGAACGGACGTCTCCGTTTGAATCCCTTTTCTCATTATGTTATGAGCCCCACACGAAAGAAGAGCGGGTCGCATATATCCATGTTCACAGGGGCACTCCAGAGAGTGCATAATCTCTCAACCAGGAATTCACACAAAGTTAATGTTAGAAGTTCCCGCTCATTCTAAAAAAAGTCTTATAGAAAAAGTATTTTCTGAAATTAAATTTAACTCAAACAAAATAGCAGATGATGAATAAGTTAGTGGCGCTGCCTACTTGAAGGGAAATATCCTTAAACCTCGATATTTCTTAAACTCTGAAGCTATAGCCCCACTAAAACAACCATTAAATATTTGATAAAGTTATTTTACTACCCTATCGAAACACAATTATTTTGTTATGACACTTCACTTTGATCTCTGAATTGCGACATTTCGTTGAAATTATATATTTTTTAAACCCTTTCATTATATTTTAGTTCAACAAGAAAATAATCTGGGTTGCCGTGTGGCTTATTAACGGTAAACGCGAAGAAACTAAGGGGTGGAATGTTATTGTTATTCTTTAAAATACATCTTGTCAATCAGAACCTAACAAAAGATTTCACATTGAAAAAGTTTTCCATTATACCTGCAGCTCTCTGAAAGTTTGTCGCTGGGACAGAAAAAAATTAATGCTTACTCCATTATAGTGGCGCACTGATAAATTTACTTTAGAGACAGTCAAAGCAGAGGACGGAATGACATTTCGGGTGGCGGTTTTTTTTGGGAGGGGGGGGAGGGGAGCGCTCGGGATGTGAGTTAAGGTCAAGATAATGTATGGATATTAAATGGCTCCAGAAGAGATTTTGAATTATTTTATGGTAGTAAGTAAAGGTAGGGCTTAAATGATGTAAGAACAGAGGCTTAAATAATGATAAAAGGGTGATAAACTACTTTTTTGTTTCGTATAGTTAAAAAAAGACCTCAAATGTCATAAACTTAAACTTACTCTTTGGTTCATAAATAAAGTCTCGAGAAAATTTAGCTATAAGAAAAGTCTTATTTCGAAGACAAGCTGTTTTGACGAAATTTCTTATACATAAATTAGATTATTAGTTTTTAAATGTATATTAAACCTACCAAATTTCACGAAAGTCAATAGGCAGATTACATGCATTGTATCGAAGATATTAATCCTGTACTTATTTTCCAATTAGGAATTTTAGGGGCACTTTTATGGTCTTAAATGTAGCCTGTATGTTAGATAGATAAGTCTTCAGAGCTCTATATTCTGTTAATTTTAACTTCATATTATTTGAGTTATTTGGAAAGGAAAGGTAGTAAGTGTACCACCTCACCCTCTTTTACCGTTCGGTACGCCACTGCTTCGTAGTAGCCGCAGTTATCTTAGAGATTGTCGCCAAAGTATAAAGACGTAACGATCCACGGGCGCGTATTATCCGTCCGTAAGGCCCCCTTTGTTGCTATGGTGAACACGAATGCCAGAATGAAATTAGAATGATATATTTTATAGATAAAGAACCGCGATGATGAATAAAGGAAACTACCTTAAAGTACCATCAACCTATTTAAGCAATATAGACCTATATAATATATATTAAGTGTAAATCTATTTCAATATAAGACTTCTCATTTAAAAGTTTCAAATTAATTCTTATAATTTATTCCATACAATATTAACGCACGGCGGGACATCTTAATGGTTCTAAAATAGAGTATAAAAATCATACAATCTTTCTCGTGTAGTGTATGATAGTTTGAAATAAAATTTTCAAAAATATGTTGTCAGTAAACTAACTACCCCTAAGCTTTCCCCGGAAAAACAAATATAATCTTGTTAATTACAATACTCTCTTCACACACTCTTCTACAAACAGAATTATTCAAACCCCTTTTTATTTTTAGACATTTTCAAAAATCAGTTATTTTACCATCGTCAAATTATTAACAGTTGTAAAAATAAAAGCCCATTCTAAGCTAAATGCTTAAGGCTATTTTCGAAAGAAAAAAAATTCTAAAATAGGATTCAAGTTAAATTAATAAAATTAATTTATTTAAAAAAACATAAAATAGTCCCCATATACAAATTTAGAACAAAATCGTTAGTGATCTTTTCAATAAAATTCAAAATGTTCAAAAATGAGTTGTCATCAGGTCTAAATTGCTATTAAAAATATTTTTAAAGACAAACGATCGTTTATATCTTACAAAAAAAAATCCAGATACCCATTTTGAACCCAATCTAAGAGTCCTTTATAAAATATTAATTCACTCGTAAAACAAGTACACACTTTTATCTTTCGTACCAAACACTCCCCAGACATACATATCTTTTTTTTATTTGGCATATAAAATATTAAAACAATTTTCAAAAGGCTTTCATCAGTAAAAGATTGGTTGGTGTCAAAAAAACAAACTATAATATCCCCAAGTATAACCATAAAGTATAAATGTCAAGTTTTAGCAAAATCCATCAAGCAGTTTTGGATATGTGTCCAGGGACAGACAGACAAACATAATTTTAAAGTCCGCTTTTTTGTGTTCGGGGCACAAACGTAAATATTCATAATAATTTTGAAATTTAAGATTTTCACAAATACAATAATTTCTTTTTTTTTTTGTTTTAGAAAGTAAAAAAACTTTACAACTTTCACAATATTGGTATTGTTATAACAATTAAGTTATATTATAGCTTAATTAATAAAACGTTTCACAAAGCAGCATATTTCTGACGAAACAATAACAAAATATGAACGTTGTAATTTTATCAAAAGTGGTAGGCACAATCTTAAGATCCCGTCGTAACTTGTGAGTATTTACTGGAAGGAAGTGGGGGTGAAACCTTTTTACCATCTTAATTAAAAGGAAAAAGATAATTATTTTAGAAATAAAAAAACTAATTCGCAGATCCAATTTCGCTGTTCCCAAGTTTCGGGCGTACTCTTTCACCTAAAATCCTGCCGTGATATAGGCTCTCAACCTACCTTCTACCTGCTAGCGTTGACTGATGTTTTGATTACTTGGAAAATCAACGGGAAAACATTTACACGTGTCATAATTATTTCTTAATTCTTCCATTTTGATTTGTGACTAAGCTTTATTTTATTGATGGTTTAGTTGGCACATTTTATAATACTGGTTACAGTAAGCCTGTATTCAGGGACAATAATGGTGCTCTTCATTGCCCAGAATCAATAAGTGCTAAAGGTGAAATAAGTAATTAAAAACTCAGTTTTCTTAAAGGCAATCCATCCCACACCAAAGCATACAATTATTTTAAATATAAACTATTTTTTATTATATTTATTTAACCCTAAATAGCAGCAAGAAAGTTAAAGCAAATGCTTATCTATAAAGCATAAATAATTATTCTTTTAGTGCCGCTAGGCTCTTTTTATAAATCTGGACGTTCTTAAAATGTGATGGTGCAGCTGTGTTGCCTCCCTTCCCACATTAAATGGTCTGTGGCGTGGATAGGAAATACTCCGAGGAAATAAGAATTAATTTGAGAAATAAAAAATATATAATGGAATTTTGGTTTCAATGTGACTCTTTAAAAATATAATTTGGTTTTGATCGATCGTGCAAAATATTCAATTAGGACTGTTATTAAAATACATTGATGGTTTTTTTGTACCCAACCTGTATGTGTGGGTCTGCAATACGAACGGTCACAATAGCCGGTTCTATTAGTCCCTACGTCACGCATTACTTTCTCTTTGTTTGTGTATTTAATATCCGTGTGAGTCACACTAGGCCCTCGGCACAAAGAGCGCGAAACACAATTATCGTGGGTATGTATATTTCTCAGACAATAGAACAAAACATAAAAGAAAAACAGTAGACCACATCAGTTTGGCATGGTAAAATGCATAAAAAAAAGAACACCATTATTTAATGTCTGGAGGTTCAAAACCCTTACTCTTCTTTTCCACCCTTCACCCCCGCGACTACGCTACTGGTAATAGTAACTGTACTCGGCCACGACATCTCCCGGATAGTTTGTTTGTTCACTCTATTATCAGTGTATTGGCTTTTAGTGCCACAGTAACCATATCTTAGATCTCTCTTATTTTCCGCTTGGTGAAAGAGAGTAAACTTGATTTATCAGTGATTAATATTTTTGTTCTGCTTGGGATTGAACCCGTGATCCTTGCGCTATTGACTCTCTTGCAAAAGTTTAAATTCTAGGTGTAGTTTTTGTCAAGTCGGGTTTGCCGGTGAAGGAAAGGTCAGTTTCGTATCCCTGCCGGTTTTACAAAGTCCTCTCCTGTCCCACTAAATAGTTGTTCAGTATTTATCCACGCATATGGGTAGTTGTCATGGTTTGAGCCCTACGCGTATTATCAAAATAGTTGTTGGTGACCTAGCGGTCTAGGGGTAAGGTGTCAGACTTCTATACTGGCGGCCGGGGTTCAATCCTCGGTCCCGTTAAAGATTTATCTGATTACCAAACCCTTCCTTCACCTCTGACAAGAAATCTTGTGAATGTGAGGAATGCCAGGCCTCCACCGTGGTTCGGATTCCACGTTAAACTGTAGGTCCTTCATTTCAATCTCACAATCACCCTACCATTACACATTAGCGTAAGTGCGTATAACCCGAACTGGTAGTAAGACGCGGTGCTAATAATAATAATAATATCCAAATAGTTTCCTCCCTTCATCCGCAAGTCCTCGATTCGCTTTCGCCACCAACAACTAGGCTCAATATTAACTTCCACGGATATATTTCATAACACTTGGGCTAACCAAATTTTTATTCCACAGCACAGTTCCGGGCGAAATAAATAATGCCATATTTATTAAAGTTGGTAGCTCTAGTAAAAGTCTTGTCCTCATCAGCGCTTGTGTATCCACTTTTTCTCCCCGCTAATATTATTACGAAGTCTGCGTAGAACTCTAGCTGTGGTTTCTAGGCGCGGCCATGTTTCATCCCGTGCGACCTGCATTACTGTTAATTGCAGTCCCCCCCCCCCCCCCCCCCC
>CABEEJ010001363.1:93373-148872 GCA_901482245.1 Timema douglasi | reverse complement strand
CCTAAATTTTATGAACAAAATATTTATGGCTTTATTTATGGTTTAAAAATATGAAAATAAAGGTACAAGTACAAATCAGGGGGCTGAGTTACCATAAAAATCACTTCAAAGAGCTTCTATAGGTTTTTATTATTTAGAATTTTTCCTTGCCTTCAACAGTTAGGGGTTATGTAACTATAAAAAAACACTTATAAAGAGGTTATAGAGGTGTTGGAATACAAAGATTTTTCCTAGCCTCCGGCAGTTAGGGGGTTATGTTGCCATAAAAAAAAAACACTTCAGATAGCTTCTAAAACTGTTTATCCTTTAGAAGTTTTTCTGGCCTCCGGCAATTGGGGGATGTTCCTGCCGAACCGAACCCCCCTCTGAAATTATTGGCTGGCTACGGCCTTGGAGCTGAAAGTGTTTTTTCTTAAATGGTTTTCTACTTTCCCTCTACCCAATTAGGGTACACTTTCCTTAATATCAACCTTCCTCATCCCGATCACGTTAGCGTAATTAGTATGGATAGACCCTACATATCAAGAGTTTTCAACTTCTACTAGTTTGGTGGAGGGATACCCGACTGGGCATTGAACCTTGTTCTCCTGAGTCAGTCAAGCACCTTAGTGCACAACTAATCCTGCCGATGAAGGAGGATTGCCACATCATCTAACTGCGTGTCACATAAAATTCGATGGCTACCAAGAAGGCAATTGTTCTAACATGTCCTGTTTGTTCTTTCTATAGAAGTCCACAATAAAAATGGCTTCATCTAAAAGGAAACGTGCTCCAGTGGTGACTGTATTGCTTTGTAGACTAAATCAATAGGAAAATGACACAGATAAACATGAAAATGAACTGCATATGAGTGTGGGATTTTATTTTAAGTCACAAAATGCATTTATTCCTAAGAAAGTAATCGAATAAAATTAATACTCCATATTTGGTTTTCTGCACACACACACACACACACACACACACACACACACGTACGTTTAATTGATTTAAAGTGCCTCTCCCTTATTACAAAACACACGCTTCTTTAAATTTTTTAATCTAGACTTTTAATGGCCTTTAATCATATAACTAAACGGAATACTAATTAACTTGATAAGATTGACCAATCCAAATGAATATGTGTATATGAATGTATTGCAAAATGTATGAAACTCATAAGAATAAAATAGCGGGGCCACTAGACTAGATAATGAGAAACAGTTGTTTATTCTTTGTCAGATAAAAATTGGAAATTAGGTGTTCAGGAAATATTGAAATTAGGCGAAATTCAATAAAGATCGTGGTGGCTACAGGCAGGGAAAACCTGGAAAAGTCAGGGAATTTTTGGATGACAGGGAAAACAGGGAATTTAACTAAAAATAAGGGAAAGTCGGTGAATTAAAAATATGTCTAAAATATCCCATTAATCTAACAACCAAACACTAAAACAAAAGTTAATATTACCTAAATAAAATAACATTTTAATTTTTAAAATAACTGATAAAACCGTTTATGTTTAGTAGATAAAAACTTTTTTTTAATATGTGATCAATAATAATTCATCCATCATTAAAACTGTAAAAAAGTAGTCAGGGAAAATGGAAAATTGAAAAATGTTGCCTAGAAAACCTGGAAAAGTCGTTGGAGATTTTGTAAAATATGTTTTGTAACCACCCTGAAGACGCTTTTTAAAATATTGAACCCATAAAATAAATTGTTATGTAAATTTAAAATACTTTATAAGTTAATATTTGATAATCAAAAGGTTTTCTTGTTTGTTTCATTAGTATGCAAACATGTACAAAATAACATATAATTTTATAAATATTTTTGGACAGACCCATCCATACATGAAACCGTCTAGGAAATTAGACAAAAACAAATTGTGGATGTTGCTTATTGTAGGTACGCTGGGAAATATGGTCGGCCATGAGGTCAAATATTACTTTGCTCGTGGTTGTCTATTGAGTTCATACTTAACATTCACTATACTTCCGGCCTCCTTACCTATTTCCCAACATTCCCAGATAGATTAAAACTACTCCCTCACCTCGAATTATGCAATACAATTTTCTCGTGCAACTATCTACTCAATCTTCGGCCATTCTTAATGTTTTCCTTCATTCTATTATCGCTTCCTTTTCTCTCTGTCTCTTTAAAATCCCATTACGGGACGTTGCTGCGTCGAGCTTTTCTCCTCACTCTACCGTTCACCCCCTTTCCTTTTACTTCGGCGAACCCACATCAGCGCGTCAGCCACTCGAGTCAGCCCCCCTTCTTTCACCCCATCTTCTACACGCTCGAAGGAAACCCCGCTAAGGAACCCGTAATAAGAGATTACGCAATTTGCATGCTAGTGCTCTCTCGGTGCATAAACCTTAGCCGAGAATGTTTTCTTCGGCGATCTTGGGTTGGGCGCAGTTTTCTTCTGATATTCTTGGCAGATAAGTCGGATAAATACTCATTCAATTTTCTACACCCTATAATATATATTCACCAACCATCTCCTCGCACTTTAAACTGGCGACAGTACTATATTAAATAAGTGTCATTGTGTGACCCTACTCTAAATCCTCACCACGCCCCCGCCTGGACTTTGTGGCTTACAACCCACCCGGGTAAAATAAGATAGGATTTCATAGTAACTATACTTACACTTCGAAGGATGGTGGCAAACCACTTTTAAAAAAACCTTAAGGTGGGGGTGGAAATAACGCGAGAAAAGGTCTGCGTTTATCTGACAAGGAAACTCTTGAATTTCACGAAAACTTTTTCTCTTCATTTAAAAAGGTTTTTAAATATTTACACTATGCTCATGAGAGATATTCAACAACTGTTGCTATCACTATGTGAAGAAAATTAAACTCTTATGTTTGTATAGAAGCAATATATTTTTATTTTGACAATAAAAAGTTTTGCTACAAAAACTCTTGACTTCCCGCTGTTCATATATCCCCACCCTAATGTACCTGGCTGTAATTCTAACCCCAACCTCCCCGTTACAGGTAACTCAAACAAAACTTGACTGACTCCTTTGCCCGTGCACTCACTAGTACTGGTACCGACAGAATCTATTTAGAGTTAACGTCTTACTGTGGCTTTACACGTTCGCCGAGAAACAAAAGCGGAGTAGAAACGTAAACACATGAGAGTCCTGAACCAATCGCAAGATTTCAGCCTCAGTTGTCTGTTTAGCGCGACATGGAATAATTTCAGCCTCCCTTTTTCTGCGCGACACTATAATCTTGGGAGACTTAATCGAATTTCATAAACAACAAAAGTAACCGTTAAGAATACACCTATAAAGCGGGATACTGGCAGACAACAAACTACATATATCGTTGTCACATTATTTTAAATAACTATATTATTATTATTATTATTATTATTATTATTATTATTATTATTATGATTATTAGCACCGCGTCTTCCTACTTGTTCGGGCTATACGCACGTACGCTAATGTGTAATGGTAGGGTGATTGTGAGATGAAATGGAGGACTTACAGTTTAACGTGGAATCCGAACCACGGTGTAGGTCTGGTATTCCACATATTCACAAGTTGTGATTAATACACGTATTTTCAGAGGTGAAGGAAGAGTTTGGCAATCGCATAAATCTGTGCTGGGACCGAGGATTGAACCACGAACCCCCAGCACAAAAGTCTGACACCTTATCCCTTGACCGACTGGTCACCCAAAAAAAACTCTATAAGAGAGAAAGCGAATGTGTCGTTCTTGTTCTGTTTTGATTTGCTTCACGACACAACACAGTAAATTTGAAAATTCTCATCGTGACATTAATCTTAGATATCTGTTTAGCCACTAGAAAATAATGTCAGTAATCGACTGTTTCTAGTTTGTTTTGCCATAAATTATGGGCCAAAATATAACCATGGCAGCGTTTGAATTTCGGCCTCACTCAAACAGATTCTGCTCTCAATTTTCGGTAAGCATGTGAATCAAGACTTGGGTAAGTTTATGCTGCATCCTCGTCTATGGATCGCCGCTGATCTGTGCACATGGATGGTTGACGGTGATGAAACAAAACCAATGATATTTATTGGTGCATCTATCCTGCGCTGCCGCCATCCTCGCCACTGCAATTATGCTCGCCACTGCAATTATGACAAACTAGTTTTTCCCCGAGCAATCGTCCTGAAACTTGCGCTGCGGTTCCTTCAATCTCACTTTCCCGGCTCAATGCGAAACTCACAATTTTTTCTTTTGTGTATTCACTAGTAATCGTGTTGTGTTCACAAGCAAATTATTTTCTGGGGTTTTCCGTGATCGGCGAGGGCGTTTTTGATTCAAATGGTGCACCTACTCTTCTTTCTTCTTGACACAAACAACTTTTTTTTGTTAAAAATAATCACTATCAGTCACCAGATGACATACAGAAGGATCGTTTCTTAACACGAAAAACGAAAGACTGGACTCACAGATAACCTCTCATGTCAGCATCTTATAGCAGTGTGAACAGATGCAGGGTAAATGCTCCAAGCTACATTCGAACATCCATGATCCAGCAACTAACCTACAACATAAACGGACCCTCGGGAATGCCTAATTAATTCTGACCCAGGGTTAATTATATTTTTTGCTCTGGTTTTACTCATTCTCTCTTGATAAAGACGCTGATATATTCTCTTAGAATTCTAACATCATAATTTAAGTTTCAGGTAGCCCAAACGGTCAAGAAGACACATGCCACTATACTAAATTATTCCTAACACACGAGCGATGTTTCTGTACAGTTAATCTATTTTCCCGTGAACAATCAACTGTCATGGCGACTATTAGCTAAACAACTGTCGGAAAACCCTGCTTCAGTGGACGCATAGCCTAAAGTGTAACTCTCGCAATAAACTAGACTGCCGATGATAGGGAGATCGAGGTTTGAATTCTGGTCGGCTGTACTGAGGGTTTTCTTTTTTAAATGGTTTTCCACTCTTCCTCAATGCAAATACGGGTACACTTCCGCTAAATTCAACTTTCCTCATCCCTAATTGATTAACATAATTAGTGCATATCAGTATAAACTAAGCAGACGGTAAGAATGTCAGAAAAACTCGTGCGTAGTTTGGTACTAACGTAGGTCCTAGTTTTCAGTGATGTTTAATTACGTACGCGCAGAATAGAAATGTCCTTCATTAGCAAGTTGAACAGCCTTTCAAACTAAAGTAATACTCACTATTTTGTTTTAAACATTAGTTTAATGGAAGTAATTTTAATTAAAGATTATATTCGTTTAAAAATATACTGTATTTCAAAATATAACCTTTTTTTTCCTACACAGCATTTGCTGAAATAAATTTTATTTTGTTGGTTTCATTAACTATTCACAAAACAAGCATGAAAACAATGATCGCGTGAATACGCTTAGAAGGTTTTGTAGTAGTCAATTTTCCGAGCTATTATGTGAGAGCTATCACATTTATATAGATAAAAGTGTTTCTATCGAATCGAAATCCAAAGAAACAATTATTTCTTTATAATATATGTATTGTAATGTATTTTAAGCCCACGATCAGAGTTACAATTTGATTTTGTTTTAAATGTCCTACTATTGCGTTCGGAAATGAGCTAAGCACATAACTATAGTATGATTTTGGTAAGAACAACAGTTGATTTTGTAAAGAAGAACAGTAGAAGTTATTTATTAAAGTTAATAAAACAATTTTAATATATTCATACATCAAAACATGTTATCTGCAATTGTCACTTTTGATAGATATTATCAATACCTATAGAATGACACAAGTAATAAAGTAAAATGTTATCAATGCTGTCCGCAAAAAATATGTTTGGGTTTTCTTTACTGTTCTTGAGAACAACCTGTGCGAATCCATCACTTTCAAATTTTGAGTCAAATCCGAATCTTGGTTAACTTCTCGAATCAAATCTGAATCTGCCTATAAGAGTAGCTGAGTCCCAGTTGAATCTCATGGTAAATTTATTATATCGAATCGAATCCTAGTCGAATCCAATGCTTAAAAATTATGATCAATTTTTTTTAATAGTTTCAGATCTGAATTGAGTTTTTTTATTTTTTCCCTACTATATTAATTTTTCTTATCCAATCCAATAAAAAAAGATTTCAAAGAATGTTGATAAAACTCCGGACACATCTTAGGTTTATTTAAAAAATGTAATAAATAGCACTGATTTCATAAAGTGAAAAATCAAATTAAGATCACACCACTTTTTTAATCAAAGTACAAGATATTTACTGTCACAAACAATTGTCTCCCACGTGATTCCTTTTAAGACTTGGAACTCTGGTTAATGTATCTCGTCACTCTACCACGAAACTGGTTTCCGGTCTGATTATATCAATTTGTTATTCATCGTCATCAGTCATCATATCAGTTGGTTCTTACTAAGATTCGGATTTAGATTCAAAATTCTAAGGTTCGCACAGTATAACTACTTTTAGTATATGGAATTATAAAAATACTAGGCATTATATTATTATGCAAAAAATATATATTAAGAGTATAAATATCCTAACGTTTAAGAGGTACAAAATCAACATTTTTGCCTACATGAAAATCTAAAAATAAGATTTTGGAACAAAATATCAATCTTTTGGTACGAGTATGGTATTAATACTTGTCTTACTAAAAATGAATTGAGTATAAAAACTTTTCTTCCTATACTAGAAATTAGTAAAGTATAGCTACTTTTCTTCCGATACTAGAAATTAGTAAAGTATAGCTACTTTTCTTCCTTATACTAGAAATTATTAAAGTATAGCTACTGTTCTTCCGATACTAGAAATTATTAAAGTATAGCTACTGTTCTTCCGATACTAGAGATTAGTAATTATATACACTTTTATTTCGATACTAGAAATTAGTAAAGTATAGTTACTTTTATTTCGATACTAGAAATTAGTAAAGTATAGCTACTTTTATTTCGATACTAGAAATTATTAAAGTATAGCTACTGTTCTTCCGATACTAGAAATTATTAAAGTATAGCTACTGTTCTTCCTATACTAGAAATTATTAAAGTATAGCTACTGTTCTTCCTATACTATAAATTAGTAATTATATACACTTTTATTTAGATACTAGAAATTAGTAAAGTATAGCTACTGTTCTTCCGATACTAGAAATTAGTAACGTGTGGACCCTTTTCTTCCGTTACCAGGAATTAGTAACCTATAGACCCTTTTCTTCCGATACCAGGAATTAGTAACTTATAGACCCTTTTCTTCCGATACCAGGAATTAGTAATTCTATACACTTTTCTTCCGATGCCACATGCCTAGGAAGCCGTATCGTTTCCTACTTTACTCGACAGAATGTCTATGTTCGTATGTGTTCTACGGTTGATTGCCGGGTCCAGTTCACGGCGTATAAATGATTCTCCCTCGGCGTCGTTCATTCGCTAGATGTGCGTGACATGGTTGTTTTACCACCGGTACAGTCACATATAACACCTGGACAAAGGGTGGCTTCATGACCTCGCCATACGAATGTCTTTGAGTTAATTTCATAATCGCCTACATCTTGAATTTCAGGTAGTTTGGGACATTACTGACACTAATGGCCTTACAATTTAACAAATGCATATGCTAAGGTATTGTAAAATTGAAGGGGTTAGCCATAGTTATGTTAATTTAACAGATTTTCTATTAAATCCCTAAGACCTACCCATATATTTCGAAAATGCCTCAGAATCTTCAGGGGCATCCCCTAATATTAAAAAATTCTAAATAACTGTTTAAACTCATCCACACACAACGTTCTCAAAAATCGCAAATTAATAATTAAATAAAAATTTATTGAAATATTTTAAAACATTATAGAATTAAAGAAGCTTTTTAATAATGCTTTAAGTAATAAATGGCATTCTAAAATTTAACATCATTGTATAAAAAAAACTTTGATTAGTAATTGATGAACTAGCTGGTAAATACGAGTAAGTTAAATTTCTAGCTCATTGGAAAGGTCTGAATTATACACAAATCAAATAATCTTTACAAACCAATATTTAAAGGCATTAACTAACACATTCAATCATTCTGGAAAATATTTTTGATCCCCATAGAAATTAGACAAAATTTCGTTAACAAATTGTAAACAATTGTTTAATCGCGTTTCATTATTTTGAATTATACGCATAGCCCATTTATATTAACTATGTTAATTTGGTTGGAATGAAGGCGGTAGAATTTATAGGAAATATACTTTCATTCGCGTGGAGGGAGAATCGAAATCCATCTAGGAAAAACACCCTCACTACGCCCGACCTCCTTCACTAACAAATCAAACTAAATGAGCTTAATAATTAGATAGTGTGTCCACTGGCGCGGGTAAATTTCAAAGAGCTACAATGCGAGTCCTTGGTAACAATGATATAAACTTAAGTTAACTTTAATTATATTATATATCGAAACAAATCAAAGATATATGTGATATTGGCTAAGAGGGAAGCTTGTGTGATTTAACATGCAAAATAAGGGTAGTATAATAGGTATAAAACTAGTGATGTTCATAGTTATCAGGATGGATTGTAGGTGAAAAAAAAGTTGGTGTGCTAGCTATAAAATTAATGTAATGTTATCAGAACGGAGCATAGAAGCAGAATAACGCTAGAGCACCGTACACACCAGTGAGCGGAATGCTGCACTGCGCGGCGAGCACTGACAGGTGGTGGGGATGTTCCCCGTTCGGTTCGCTGTTTTTCCGTTAGTATCGTCCGAACCCAAGGAGAATAATAATATGTATCAACAAGAATCGGCAGCCGCATATATTTGCATCCATCTCTCCTTGAAAACATCTGTGCGGAGATTTATTCTTTTATTAATATTATGTTATAACTACCCAGATTTAATAAATATTTTAAAGTTGTAATTACATTTTATTATGTTTTATAAAATAGGTAATAACCAACCCACCCGCCCACCCTACGGTTCCACCACCCCTTCCTGAATATATTTATGATTCAAATTTACTTTTCTAGATTCTCGAAACAATACTCAATGAACCGTACATCAAAGAGAACTTTTTTTTTCTCATCTCTAGGTTGAAGTAAAATCTATGTTTTCTTACCCGTCCACACTGTTGAAACACGTTCGGGCACCTCCCTTTGACGGTTTGTCGAAATACTGACATTGGGTGGATCGGGGAAATGCGCGTGGATTTGTTGCAGCACTTTGCACGGTTCGGCGTTCGCGTCGCCATTCCGCTCGCCGGTGTGTACGAGGCTTAGTAGCCTATAAAACAAGTATGTTGAATGTTATCAGAACGGAGTGTAGATGCTAAATAAATAGTAGTATACGAGCTGTTTAGTAGTTGGTGAGAGTAGGGTGCCCCACAGATTATTCATTGCAGCCCCCAGAGTTAATGGCAGGCGGGGGGGATTTTTTTTTTTTTTCGTGCGAAACGTGAACAGACGCCGCACGCGGTTGTCGGCCTTACGGCCACGCAACTGGGTCACGCGTCTGTATCCCGCCTTGCAGTCCCGGCGTCAAGGGAGCCTGGCGTCGAGCCGCATTAAATATTGATGTGGAAACAAAGCGCCGGCTGGCGCGGGGTAGAACGTGGTGAAGGGCTTTGACTAGGCTTTTTTTGAGACCTGGTTCGGTCATTGTGCAGCCAAGTTCAGGGATGCACGCGTAATGTACTGTACAATATAATACTGACACCGGTGGATTTAGCCTCACGGATAGTATACCTGATAATGTTCAGGTAGGACGGGAGATGATTCTGCTAGGATACGCGCCAATTTACATAGAAATAACCTTATCTGTCGGCTAGACACGTTACTACAGTCCCATTTTCACGAAAAGGGCATTTTAGAAAATACTTTTTTTTTGCTGCCAAAATTTATAGCACTATACTATGGATATTTAATCAATCATTAATAATAGACTGTTATAGCCACATCGAAATATCTTATTCTTTAAATTTTAAAAATGACACCTGGGCACGGGAAACGTACCCGGGAATTCGGTTGATTACGTCATTAATCTATCCGGGAGTCGTCCCGTGCCCAGGATCATTATTCATTCATATGTTAAGGCCGAGTCTGTGATGGATGTGTGGAAATTCAGCTACATATGAGTGATGAATTAATATCACGAGCTATCAGACAACGCAACCCTTCGACTCGGGAGGGCTTTGTGCTGTCAATAGTACAATGACAACTGTACAAATGCGCAAATCATGATGCATAAATATCCAAGCTATTATATTCTCTAATTATCTAAATATTATATTCTTTAAATTGAAAGATAACACCTGGACACAGGAAACGAACTCGGGGGAAGGGGGGGGGGGATCTTTGTCCTAGATTTTAGATTAGATTAAAAAGTAATGGGGAAAGTGCATCTCCTTGTTTCAACCAATATCTATTTCGAAAGTATATGATAAGGGATGTCCAACCCGTACCCTGCCACGGATATCATCAGTCAAACATACCTGTCTTAATTATCTTGACAAGTAATATTTGCCGAAGAGTTAAAGTCTGGTCCGTTGTTCTATTTCGCCGAAATCCATACTGATGCTCCCCAATTATTTCTTCTGCATATGGCGTTAATCTCATTCGACCTATGCTGCTTTAATCAATACCTCGTGTCAGCCATGTGAATGTATTCTAAATAGCTGTGAGTAAATAAAAATGAACTAATTTTTGTGTTTCTTGCTTTATGTAAACTACATTTTGTGCTTACTTGGTATGCTAAGTGCAATTCTTTGAATTTAAACATTTGATTAAAAACAAATATAAAACATCAAGGCGCCAGGGCCATGCAGAAGGGGCTGGGGGTGGGGTTTTGGAGTTTTTTCCTTCCTCATTGGAGATCTTAGTAGCTGATAAGAATCTTATAAAATTAATAAAACCTACAGCCCATAATATGCTATAAAATATATTCGTAAAGTATTCGACGTAAATAAATGAAATCCCCAAATTTAAATAAATGGTACGATGAACTCGCTCCTTTACTTAAAAATTGAGATACTTACTTGAAACTCATAAGGTATTTGAAACGAAATAATAAACATTATTGCTTAAACATAATAATACGGCATCACGAAAATCACTTTTTCGGGCTCGTAGGGTCGTGAAACGTCGATCACCATCAAAATTTCGAATTATATATATATATATATATATATATATATTACCATCACAAGACTTTCTCTCTCCGAAGAGTCGCGAGAAAGTAAAAAATGCTATCTAAACGGAATGAAAAACGAGACGCCACGTCAAAATCGAAATCAGAATTACAAACGTGCATCTCCGAGATAAACTTTTCCTCTGGATAATCGATTTATTTTCTCCCCTAGTTAAACTTAGAAAATATAATAAAGTAAAAAAATTAAACCACATAAACTTCTTTAAGAGATCCAAACTTTTAAGGCCCCCTTGCCCCGTGGAGAGAGTTTCTTGGAAGCCAGTCTTGTTAAACTATTGAACAGATCATTGGAGAGCAATCCCTCTAATTGCCTCGCTGTTGCGCGCGGGAACGCGTGGTCTATACCCCCACCCCTAGCCTCTTGTAATACGGGTCTCGCCCGTCACGCAACCAGGATGGAATCGAGCGCCGTCAATAACGCACCGCGGTTGTTTGTTCTTCCTTCTTGACTTACTCTTAGCTGTCACTTCTTGGGACGTGGCCAATATAATAATATGGGCTCGAGAGACGGGGATGAAGGGGTAACTGGTGGTTGGCGTCTTACAGGGTGCGTCGAGAGCGTCAGGATGTCGGCAAATCCAAAACATCCGCTTTTTCTTTCTTTCAATATAAGTCCGTATTGATCGGGCCTCCGGAAAACTTTTTGGATCAGTTAAAAGAGAAAAACCGAAGATTTATGTATTTGATTCAAAACCTTTTTAGCTGCAAGATGTTCACATGTGTTCACCGAATGATGTATATTTTTGTATACATATATTACGTACTCTAGAAACTCGTTTATCCGAATTTGATGTAACCAGGTGCGATGCAGATAGTCTAAATTCCTGATATATGTTTTAGAAATATCGCATTTATTTACAATATTAAACGGTATGAGTTATAATATGTGATTAATATATTTGTTTGTAAGAGTAAATATTTTAAAATTGAGTTTTCTTGCTAAAAAAAATAGCGACAATATTGAATTTTCTGAAACGCGGCCCCCTCAGTATTTTTAATTTTTAATTTTCAATTTTCAATGTGTTATTTTGATCAAAGGAGTTTGATACGTGCGACTTAGAATATGCGAGCAGTGATGCGGTTGAAGAGACTTGGTAGAAAATAATATACATATTAAAGTCTTATTACTTAAAACCGTATGAAAAAAACATGCATTATCCTATTTATGTTAGTTTTAAAACTATAAATTGTTGTTTTCCCAAAGAGCACAGTATTTTTCCAATAAATAAAGTGCTCAACGGATAAATACCTATATAAACGCAGCCGATGTTTGAACGTGTGAGCTCATAAACTGCTAATCACTCGCTATCATAAATATAGCTCAGCTTTAGAAATCTAATAAAAAATAATAATGCTGGATTAATTTAGAACTTTTTATTCTACATCATTTAATATAACACATGTACTTAAATTATGTGGTCTAATAACTTTCGATCACTTATGTCTGTGTAACAAAATAAAATAAGGCACGTTTATAGTCGGTGAAAACTTAAAACATTTTAAAATCTTAACTGTCAAACGGGCACACATCGGACTATAAATATAATTTAATAATAATTAATCTAAAATATTAATATTAACTACAGTAGCCCCATGACTTGTTTGGTGGACTGACAGCTGACTGCTTTGAAAACTTACCAGACCAAATTATGTATCCCTACGCCGAACCATATGATCTGCAAAAACATGTATTTAATAGCTGTCACTTCTGAGAGTCAAAATTGAGGTATTTACCTACATATTGACTGTCCGAAGTCAGCTGTGAGCTGTCAGCACCAATGAAGCCATGGGGCTACTGTAGCTAACGTACAATTAATTTACAAGTTAGGAAAGATAAGTCTTACTATGGAGTAGCTTAGAAGATAGGGCCATAGTATAATTGTTAGGTTGCATTAGCGTGTAATAATTAACATATAAACTAATTATAACTATAAACTAAAGCACATTGGACCATTTGGATCAGACGGTTCCGACGTATTCTTACTTACCTCATTCTGTAGCTTGTCTGCCTACCGAATTAAGTCTCTCGGATTCAATTCCAGGCATGATAAAAACATTTATCATTAGTGAAATTGGTTATTTCCCTTTCACAGTGACGAATGAACAACCTGAGGGCTGGGAGGTGTGGTTAGTTACCAAGTCGTGTGCTGGTATAATCGGTCGGTTTATAAAGTGAACGTTAGATACTAAAATAAATAAATAATAATAATTGCCGGTTTCTTTGTCCAGCCGAAAAAATCTTTAAACCCCAAAAGTCCTAGGAAGATGAAATTTTGTAGGCAAGTAGCCCCAAACCAAAAAGGGCGCAAGAGTATTTGGTGGCGGAAAATTCCCAGGGGGCTCCCCAAAATGAGGAAAGGAGGTTCCAGAAAAACGAAGTCGAAATACTCTAGAAGCTCAGTAGACCTAAGAAACTGAATACTTGATGACTGAAAATTCACATTCCCCCTCAAAAACGAAAAAAGTACCTATATATAAAAAAAATTGGATGAAATCTTTAATAAAAGACAATTTTAACACTTTCATTGGAGTAAATATTTTATCAAGTATAAAGTATTTAATTGAAATGCGCCACCTAGATTGTGAGGGTCACTAAAATTGATTTCCATTTGCAATTATTGTCCAACAAATGCCATTAGACACATTAAACGACCAGACATGAAGTTGTTGATTCTTAAACGGGTGTATACTATTTAGTAATAATACGGAACTAAAAGACGTGTTCAAGTGTTTCATGTACTTTTCAAGTTGACCTTTCTGTATAGCTAGTCAAATAGATACAAACTTGACTAAAAATATATATGAATTTTACGTGTAATCGAATTTTGGCGCATTTTTTTCAGGGATTCCTTTACTATCAGTATCACCTCAAATTTATTTTCTAACTCATCGAGAAGTACGAAGAATGTTTAGACATATTATATTTATACACAGGCCCAGCCAAAAATGCTTAAGAATGTATTTTTACAGAATTATATAATGTCGGTGCCTAAAAAAATAGGTTTTCTAAAATAAAAAAACTTAGAGATTGTTTTAAAGTTGCTGGTTCGCTTGGTGGTATTCCTTGGTTAAAATCCATTAATAGATTCCATTCGCCATAGGAGTGGGGATAAATGACACCAAGCAGAATATGTATAAATTGTTAAAATAACAATATAATAATTAAAAACAAATTGTCTGTTGTGAAAGTTTTGACTGACAACAAATCAAACACACAGTATTGCAGATCATATGGTTTGGCGAATTGATACCTGCTAACTTTGCCTATATGTTACTACCTACCCTACCCTACCCTACCCTACCGTAGATAGGGGTCAAAGGTGCCAGGGTACTACGCTTTACAGATTTGTCATTATTGGGATGAGGAAGGAAATGTAAAAGTTGGAACAGATATTTAGCTATTTTTAACAGGTGAATTTGAAATATTTTTTTGTAGGAAAATATTTGTTATTTGTTAACTGTATCGGTGGTTACACCATCAAAGGTATTACTCGCGTTATATTGAGTTGCCGATGTCGGGGTTTGAATTCCGTTGGGGGTACTAAGTGTTATCCTCCATAGATGGCCTACCACTCTCTCGCCACACAAATGCAGGTACATTTCACCCAAATTATACATTCTTCATTGCTATCCCATACATATAAGTTGTCATATATCTGATTGGTAGTAAGATGCAATGCACAAAATGATGTAATACAAAATAGAGTATTTGCCTCACACCGCTGACCTTGGATCGTTCCGAGAACTGTGGGAAAATCTAGATCGAGTGACGACCGAGCTTACTGAATCAGTCGAGTGATTGAGAAAAGAGGGGGTAAAGTTATTTCTTTCCCTTAGTCCCGTGGCGCAACGGTGTCAGACAGGAGGGAGGTCAATCCGGGTCAAGTCCGTAGCTAACAGGCTAGGTCGCCGGTCGGATCGATCCTCGCATCCCATCCCGCGGCCGGGGTAACACCCAAACCTCGCCGCCCGTGCGAGGAACTGACGTGGATCTTGCGGGCCAGCTGCATCCGCGGGAACAGACTGATGATCATGATCAGGGTTGATACGCACCCAACCGCATCAGCGCTATCGTGATCATCGTGATATAACTCGTCACTCTAGTGTTGGACTGAATTGCCAGTGATGGCTGGCTGGGGATAGAGATTCGAATCCCAGCCACGTGTACGCCACACAAATGTGGGTACATTTACTATAAATTATGGCATCTAAATACAGTTTCAAGCTTGGACGAAATCCATAAATTCGTTTCATCTGTATCCTCGGGTATATACAGACATATAGAGGGATAGCCAGTATCATTTTAAGAAAATTCTTAAATTTTAAGGATAAGAAACACGATGCTGTGCTAATAAACATATTTATTTAATAGCACAACAAATAAACAATGTGTAAATAAATATAGTTTGTATTTATTAACACATTGTGTTTCTAAGCCTTTATCTAAAAGTTTTCTTTAAATGTACCCTTCTCATCCTATTCATTGGAGTAATTATTATTATTATTAAATATATTTACTTATTAGCACATGTGTTTCTAAACCTTTGTCTAAGAGTTTTCTTGAAATTCATCCTTCCAATCCATTCCATTGGATTATTTTTATATATAACGCGATGTAGCGTCATGGCACTAATAATGTCCTCTATATTAAAGTTCGCTCTCTATGTTCTTGCGCACTATGGGAAGTATATATATTCTTCATAATATCATATTGTTATAGATGAAGGCAAGAAGANCACCAAAATTTTGTGCATCTCTGTCCTGAGGTACAAGCAAAATGTGCTGAATCTCGTGTGCTCTTGACAACGACGTGAAGATAAGGTGCTCAAAGAAGGGAGCCCTTGAGGGTTGAAGGCAGCCCTTGAGGGTTGAAGGCAGAGCCTGTATTTTCTTGCGTTGCTCTCATTTTAGGCGACGGTCGATTATTATTATTATTATTATTTACCATTGTCAAAGTCTTACTACTAGCCCGACCCGCATCGGTGATCGCATGATCTAGGGCATCACTATCTCAATATACTGGAATGCCGGCGCAGGACTGCCACGCACAGGAAAAACACGGGAAATTTTTGTGTCTGAAAAAACCTGGGATAACAGGGATTATTTGTGTGTCTGGAAAAAAACGGGAAAACACAGGTGATTTTGCCAAATCTAGTATAAATATTGGAATTGAATTTTAACTGAAAGATTAAAATAGTTGGTCTTTGGGTGGAAGAAAAAGTGAACTGAAGAATCAAGCGCGCTGATCAAAACATGTCTTATTACCCCTTAAAGGGGTTTGAAGCTACAGAAGATTTATTTCCCCATCAATATTAAAACACCCTGTTTAAAACATAAGTTGCATGACTTCACACAGTTTGATGGAAAAAGGACATTTTACTATTCATTTCTTCAATCCAAGCTGCCTGGAGAAATAGAATCCTGGATATCTCAGTGGTAAGATCATTGGCATACTAAGCTAAAGGTCCTGGGTTCGATTCCCGTGTCCAGGTGTCATTTTTTCAATTTTCAGAATATTAAACCTTTCTGTTTAAAGTAACAACTTAAACTAAATGTAGGGATCAGGAAGGTTATTTATAGGCAGGGTACCCGCATTAGCATGGAGAGAGATTAGGAAAACCACAAGTAATAAATTATATCGGGGGAAAAGAAGGAATCTCTAGTACACTATGCCGAGATTTAAAACTCAACCTTCTCATCACAGGGAAACCAGTTTGTTACGAGATTGATGCCTTGGGCTGTATAACCTCCGGTGCGAGCCCTAAATAGTTATTATACCACTTGTTTAAAGGGAACACAACCAATTTTACAGAAATATATTTTAGACCTCAGTCAGAAATAAACCTGCAGGGTGTCGACTGGGTCACGAAAAAGTCACGAATAAGTCACGAATTTCTTAATATTTTGGTCATAAAGTCACGAAAATAATTTTAGTTTGAATTTCCCGCACATCGTAACAACGCGAATGCTTCAAAGATAGCGCTATCCACTACACGTGATGGCACGCGCCAGTAGGAAGTTGCCTGATTGTTTTGTTTGTGATTCCAACGACAAGGTTAACTTTCGCCATCTTGTATTAAATATTAATTTGGCGTGCTACTTGTCTCGTGGGGTGTGTGAGTACATTATGCCGTGTGTGTGTCTACAAATAATGGTTTTCGAGTGAATGAATTGGAATTCAGGTTTTGTAGATGATACGGGAAAATACCAGGACACTTTCTACAGAAACCGGGCGTTCATCTGTGTTGTGGATCTGGATCAAGATGTTGGCGGCAATTATCAATTTTTTACGCTTTCAGTGATCCGACTGCAATTTGAAGGCGGTGTAAAATGTATATTATAATTTAAAATTAACGTTGGCAGCAAATAGCAATAGTTTTCGCAGTGGAATATGGCGTATTTTTTTTATAAAATATAAAATAATATTAGTGTTAATATTTAATCCTCGACATAGTTCATTTAATTTTAAGGACCATTCATTCTAAACAGTTGAAATTTACCAATTTTTAAAATGATTTTCGTTGTCTAATGGGCACATAAAATATTAGGCCTAAATTATCTTTTAATCGTGTGTTGCGAAAAAAAAGCTATAATTTTTTTTTGGGGGGGAGGGGGGGCATTCAAAGATTGTATGTGTGAAGTTTAGGCTAATCTGTTAAAAGATGCCTGGTAAATGTTCGTTCAAAGAGTTTTGGCTGACTTTAAGAAAATAAATACTTAAAGTGGTTGTGCCCTTTTGAAGATGACCAGTATAATAAGGCTTATTGTACATTTTATAAATAGAAATTTGATATAAGCCACAGTGGGTTGACTGGAGTGAAAATTCATGGAAATGGTAAGAAGCATTTGTAACTAACCTCTGCCCTACTCAAGGTGTTTTTTATTATAATATCTAGGCCCGATGTATAATATAATGTTCGACCGTTTACCGAAGGAATTTTTTTTTTTGCACCGCGTCTTACTGACCGTTTGGGCTATACGCCCCCGAAGGTATTTTGTGGTAAAAAAAAGGTCACCAAAAAGTCACGAATTTTTGTTCATCTAACTGAATAGACACCCTGACCTGGCTCCCAACCGCTTCGGTGGCCACCTGGTAAAAGATTCTGGTTGGGTGTACTGAAAGGGGGTGTATGTTCCTAAATTGTTTTCTACTCTCCTTCCACGCAAATGCACGTACACTTCCTTCAACCTTCCTCATCCCCAATACATTAGTGTCATTAGTACATAAACGTATAAACCGAACGGGTAGTAAGACGTGCTGCTTTTAAAAAAAACTGGCTCCTACGGTGTACAGCTGTGTGTGTGTGTGTGTTGACACCAATGGAAGGAAATTCTTTTGGGCGAACAAGGCGAAACTTGAGCTAGTTAATAAAACAAGTTAGTGTGGCAAACGTACCCGCGATGAGAGTTGGTGAAATCCCATATAATCAGGCAAGACACGAGACACAAGTTTCAACCACACTCGCCATTCGTCACGTGATACCAGACTCAAGTTGGTGTCACGCTCTGCTGAGCGGTAACCGAGAAACACGATTAAGCCAGTCGTCCACTGGCTGCATTTTCATCCGAATTATGTTCGTCACAAGTCGAACGAATAGTTGCGAATGATCCGGTATCATAGAAAGGCATTGAAGGTCGTCCACTGCACCCGAAGTAATTCGTGCGTCTTCGGGCGAAAACATCCGATGTGCGAACGATCCCATCTCGATGGGATCGTTCGCAGTTATTCTGACGAATTGTATTGTGTATTGTAAAGTTCAAGACGTACTCCTAAAATGGATGTTGAGAAACTTATAATTTTGATAAGTGAACGAAAGTCTCTTTGGGACATGAGGGATAAAAACTATCACATGAGAGACGTGCAACGAAAGTTATGGAAAGAAGTTGCTGAGGAAATGAACGCTGATGGTAAGTAATTCACAAACAATTAAGTACTTTATTATATAGAGGAAGATTTGTATTCATATCTAACAATGATTCATTTAACCAAGGAGTAGCCTATTACAACATTTTATAGTCACTACTAAATCAAATTAAGTGTGACAATTTTAAATGGATTTATTTTAACTCTATTAAACGATAAGTTATACATTTTAAAAAAAATTAAAAAAAAGGGTATTAATTATTTCTAAAAAAGAAAAAAATTATTTTGTGACTAATTATTTAAACTTATTTTACACAAAGAAGTAATTAAATTCACTGACCAAATTAATTCACTGACCAAATTATTAAGATAATAATTATATTCAAATTAGATGACAAACAATAAAAATATAAAAATAAAAGTGTGTTTTCACTCACAAGTATTTTTTTTTACTCTTTGCTGTTGTTAAATATGCAATAGTCACAGTAAAAATTTCACTGCCTCTAATTCTACAACAGGGTTTCACCCGGTGAATTAAGTTCAAGATTATTAAAAGTTCTCTGGCAGATAAACGCACTAGGCCAGTAACAGGCACAGGCTAACTAAATAACACACACAATATTAACCCTCCTGAGTAGGCAAAACTCTGGCACCAAAACTTATAACTCACTGGGCAATATTCACCCGTAGTAGTATTCTAGGGTTAATATATTGTGCACAAAGAAAAGTATTTTCAGTTGTACAATTCTCGTGAGCAAAAATACGTTTTGAATTTATCTCTGATAACATATGCAGAACCAGTGCCTCTATTTTCACCTAGTGTACCAAATCTACTGTTTTCCGAATGTGTTTGTTGGAAAGTAGATGAGACTTCTTGCTCTTCACCTTCTTTATCTATTATAATGTTATGCAACAAGCATATACATTTAACAATTTTATCGGCACAGTCAGGCTTTACTTCAATTGCTTTTTGCAGTAGTCTCCATTTGCTATTAATAATACCAAACGAACATTCAACAACTTGTCGTGCTCGAGACAGACGCTCATTGAAAATTGTTTCTGTTGGTCCAAGTGTTGATACTGGGAAAGGTCTCATTAAGTAAGATTTCAGTGGATATGCTTCATCTCCCAAAATAACATGAGGTACTGAAATATTTGTTCCTGGTAGTGATTTTTGTCTTCCAACACCCAATGCTCCTGTTTCAAGCTTTTTGGAAAGATTAGAATGCGAAAAAACCCCACCATCACTTTCTTTGCCATATGCTCCTACATCAATAGCAATAAACTTGTAATTTGGCCCTGCAACCGCTTGTAAAACGATTGAAAAATACTGTTTATAATTGCGATACATGCTGCCTGAGTGCTTTGGATTTTTTATGCGTATGTGTTTCCCGTCTATACATCCAACGCAATTTGGGAAGTTCCACTTATTCCAAAATCCTTCAGTTATAGAAATAATGTCATCGTCTCTTGGAAATGGGATATGTACAGAATGCAATGCATCCCAAATAGCCTCACATGTCTCATGAACAATTCTTCCAACCATAACGTCTGAAATTCTAAATGAATATCCCAATGTCTTGAACGAGGAGCCTGTTGCCAAGTACCTACAAAATGAACTTATTTTAGATTTTGCCATTACATACTATTCAATATAAAAATACATTTTCTAAATAGGGTTGGACGGAAATGGCATTTTAATTACGGGACGGGGGACGGAAACGGGGAATGAGACAAAATAGCAGGATTGGTAAGGGAACGGAAAATTATAAAAATTACACTTAAGCCTTATTTTATAATACAATATTTTAATGTAACTAATAACTAAAATAATGTGATAAGACTTGTAAACGCAATGACATTATTAGACGTAATATAAAAATAAAATAAGAGAATTACATAATAAAAACGTAATAATAGTATATATTCTATATTTATATGTTTCTAAGTATATTTATTATATATTTATAAATATATATAATTTCTTATAATAACAATATAATATTATATATAATTATATAACTTACCATATTATTAGTTTAATTATTAGTTCCATAAATATTTATATCTGTTTAGGGAACTAATAATTAAACTAATAATATGGTAAGAATTGTAAAAGCTATAACATTAAACGTAATATAAATAATATAATACTATAGTCAGATATATATACTTATATACAGGTATAGGGTGTACGAATATAATTTTTTTTTACTAATATGTGATTTTAGTAAATATGTAATTTTTTCAGCGGAAGATGTAAAAAAGAAATGGAGAGGACTTCGAGACACTTTTCGAAAAGAATTCCAAAAATCCAAACAACACAAATCTGGGGATGGAGCAGATTCTGTAATCATTTCCACATGGCCGTATTATAAATTTCTGCTGTTTTTATCTGATAGTATTCAGCGAAGGAAACTTCATGGAAATGTATTACATGTAAAAGGTGCAATCAATAACGAGTCAGAATATGTCGACTCTGAATTAGTGAATGAAATGCTATTATTGGAGACACCAGACATTGCTTGTTCACAAGAATCTGTCCCACATGAAACCAAACAGCAGCCTTCTACATCGAGTATACCTAAAAATAAAGAAACTCCTCAACGAGATACAACTAACATCTATAAGCGTAAAAAATTAGGAAAACAATCTGTGGATGACCAATTCCTTGAAATAGAGAAGGCCAAGCTCAAAATATTTTCTGAAAGTGATAAAATGAAGGAAGATAGTGAGTACCAGTTTTTAATTAGTCTCCTGCCTTATCTAAAGAGCGTGCCGAATAACCGAAAACTGATAGTTAGGAATAAACTGCAGCAAATATTTATTGAAGAAGAAGAATTTGCATTCAGGATGTCGCATTCACAGGGAAGAGTTCCGTTAGTATACGCTTCTCAGGGACCTCCAAGTGTATCGTCAAACTATTTAACTGAAGGATCAACATCCACACCACTGCCATCTCCAGCATCCTTAACAAACAATGAAACCTCTTTACATTTAAATACCCAATTGCAAAATCAGCCTCTACAACAGTATTTTTCACATTTCAATGATGCTACAATGTAGTTCTTATATAGTTACGAATAAAATTAAACAAAGTGTATTATTGCAACTATTGTATAACTTACCTTAGAGTCACACTGAGACGTTCTTCTGGTGGAATGATTTCACGAAAATTTGAAAATTTAATTATTGATGGACTAATGGCATTTAAAATATATTCAAAAGTATCTTGATTCATTCGATAGTAATCGAAAAACTTTTTTTTGTCTTCTCTTAAATCATCAAATAAATGATTGAATTCTCCCAATGTATTCCTTTTCGCTAATATATTATTAGTCCAACAATTTCTTCTATTTCGATTCAGTCGCCTTCTAACTAAATACGAATTTTCCAAAGTAATTATATTTTCCATTTTACGATTGTTTCCTGAAATGAAATCGTGGGTGACTGATTCGCGTCTGATACAACCGTTTCCAGTAGACGATACCATATATGCGAAATCTGACGAATATTTTCTTCCGATTTCTGACGAATTAATTCTGACAAAAACGCAGCCAGTGGACGACTAGCCTTAAGCTCTCTCTGACCAGACACAACCGGAGTATTCTTCAGACAAAAGGCGAATTGTACATGACTTAAGCTGAGTCATTTTAAAACAGGTCTGCTTAATCCCTTAAGTTTGCTCTTCTATTCTTATCACCAATCCTGGCAGTTTGCAAAGTCACAGAAATGTGCTCAAAAAGTGTGTTAAACCCGTTTAGTTAAAAAAAACACCTTTTTACTCCTAAATGGATTTCTAACCCTGACCATCTACAGGGGTGGATCCAGGATTTTCGTGAGGAGGAGGTTCCCCTCAAGAAATTTGAAAGTAAATCTTAAAGTAATTTTTATTGTAACGCTTGAGAATAATCAAATGAAGGGTGTAGCTCGAAATTTGCTATTAGTATTCAATTTTATTTAAAACAAATAATAAGAACATAGCAAATAGTGATTTTAAGGAGGGAAATAAGTTTAAACATTATAACAATTATGGTATAAAATTTTTTTAAAAAATCTGGTTACCGAGATAGTATTACGTGACAATAAAACTAGTAGTGACTTTAACATCGATTTAATTTCTTGGAGGGGGCGCGCGCCTCCCTCCTCTATTCGCCCCTAATCACCTGGTCATCGCCAAACCATGCGAGAGTGACATCTTCATCCGCTTGACCACTGGTGCAGATAACACCTTAAATTGATCCATAAAAATTAGTTGAGGATTATTATCGCTTGGGACAACACCTATTCTGAGCTCCACATCACCCAAACCTGCCAACTTTGGTACTACGGAAAAACTATAGTTCAAACCTAATTCTCTAAGGTGGTTGTCTGTCGCCTTAAGAACAACGCCTTAACGATCTTAACCAAAGTTGAGGCTGGGCTTTATCATCGAAACACGTGTAAACGCGCAGCGGGGTCGTTCACTCGACGAGCTAACGTCTCGACAGTCGCGTTTTCGGCGGAGACTTTCATTTAACTTTTGGTGGCAGTAAGTGGCAGCTCATGCACGGCTTGATGGCGCTTTTCTCCATGGGGTTGCCACGCATCTGGAAGACCGGGAATATGTCTAGAAAAAACCGCGAAAACAAAGTAAATCTCACACAAATGCTAAAAATTATTATATTTTTGTGTGAATTTAGCGCATGAAGTTGCAAGTGTTAAATAAAAATGGTGTCCTGGTGATCTAGGGTTAAAGTGTCGGACTTCTGTGCTGGGGGTCTGGCGTTCAATCTTCGGTCCCGGCACAGATTTATTTGATTACCAAACCTTTCCTTCACCTCTGACAAGACATCTTGTGAATGTGTCTAATGACAGGCCTCCACCGTGGTTCGGATTCCACGTTAAACTGTAGATCCTCCATTTTATCTCACAATCACCATACCATTACACATTAGCGTAAGTGCGTACTTGTTAGTATTTCCACTGCTTTATTATACATGTTGTAGGATAAACTGTATAGATAGAACCTGGAACCAGTATTTTTATTTTTCTAGAGTAAATATGCCCAATTCTTCTTTACATTTTTACCCAAAAATATCTTTAAAATGTGTTGGTTCGACACACATACCTGCAATGATCAAAAGTAACAAAACTTATGACCTACATTATCACTAATTTTATGAAAAACAAAATTAAAATCCCCATCAATTGAATCTATCATATAATTTTAAACTGGAAATGAAAAACAGAGGGAATTTTATAGTGATTAAATATGGCAACCCTGCTCTGTAAACAGGCCTGAAAACACTTGCTACGGTAAAGTTTTATTCTGTGCGCACTTGACTTCCCTTCCCACACATATATTTCAGTCAAACTACAGCTATATTTTCTTGAAAAGAGTGTTTTATAAAATACAAACAGTTTTTTCCTCCAAGATTGATATTATTTTAATATATTAGTGTTTTATTTGTATCAATAATATCTATCAAAAGTGATCGCTGCAAACCACTTTAATTGGCCTATGAATAAATGACATTTTCGACTTCGAGGGTCTTAGGGCTAGCCTCAGTACCCGGATTCAAACTCAGCCGGTATCAACAGCTATTTCATGAGCGCTAAAAATCCGTAGCAAAACTTCCTTCGGAGGGGAAGTAAAGTCGTTGCGTCGGTCTCAAGTCGGTTGTAGCATGTAAAAGAATCCTGGAAGGTATCTGAAAATACCTTTCCCGTCAAAATGTGTAGGCTCTTTCGCTCTCGCTCATGGAAATGATCGTGTGCTGATATAATCAGTCGGTTCAGAAAGTGAGTTAAATACTTCCAAATAAAAAATTACGTGAAATTAGATATAGTAACTTTTGTAGTTGTCACATAAAGAAAGGCCTTTCCTATGACAATTCAACATAACTGCTGGTTTCTCTTCTCCCGTTCACTTGCTCCGTTTGAACAGGTTGTATCAGTTGTAATGAACAACAGCGTGTTATTATTATTAGCACCGCGTGTTACTTACTACCCGTGTTAATGTTTCATGTGATAGTTATGTTCTTGTTTATATTTCAGTGCAAAGAATATTTGAAAAAGATGTATTTATTTAATTATATAAATATAATATTATTATTATTATTATTATTATTATTATGTATGTGAAATTTTACGCGAAGTTAAATTAAAATAAAACTTGTGATAAAAATACGTAATTTGCTTGGAGTGCAAGTTTGTATGATTGTTGTACTCTTGTATTTACCACCAAAAGCTAAAATTGCTCTTCTATCAACTCTATCGTTTAATTAAATCTAAAAGCAAATATTTGATGGAAACTTTAGGAGTAATGTTCAACTATGAAGTCAGCCGCTTTGGTGGTCGCGTCGCTACTTTCGCAGTAGACTAGACTGCCGATGACTGGGAGATCGAGGTTCGGATCTCGTTCGGGTGTAATGAGGGTGGTTTTTCACTTTCTACGCAAATGTGGGTACACTTCATATAATTAACACCACCTTAGAACCACTAGCCAGGGTGTCTACCTTCCGGGGAAAACGGGGGAATTTGACGTTACCGGGAAAAAAACGGGAATAAGTCGAATTTGGTAAATTACAATAAAAATCCGGGAAAATGTTGTTTTACTCCAATATTAAGTACAATAATCATTAAATCAGTAAATTACAATGTGATTCAAACTGTCGTGGGTGTTTTTTGTAGCTGTGTAATATATTTTTAATTCCTAGTAAACAATGTTAATACAAATTTAAAAAAAGTTTATTTAAATTGAAAAACTTATTTTTAATCATTAATAAAAAGATTAATAGAAAAACGAGTGGGGAGGTGCGAGTTAGGATGTGACATACTTTTTATTCGGGAATTTTAGGAAATGATCAGGGAAAAGGTCGGGGATTTCATTGGTCAAGTTGAGTACATCATGACTAAAGTAATTATTACGCAAGACGTGGTGCTAAAACAACTATGGCTTCCCCCCTTAAAGAGCGCCTCTCATCCTACAGATAATGTGGGGATTTGATATGTTTAGTCTGATTGACATTTTAAGAACCTTAAACTAAATATTGTGAAACTACCATTTTTAATAATAATAATATTTAGCGCCGCATCTTACTACCCGTTCGGGTTATACGCTTTAAGTACTAATTACGCTAATGGATAAGGAATTAGGAAGGTTGAATTAGAGGAAGTGAACCCGCATTTGCGTGGAGTGAGAGTGGAAAACCATTTAGGAAAAACCACCCCCAGTTCGCCCGACCGCGATTCGAACCTAGATCTCCCCGTCCTCAGCAGTCTAGCTCAACACGACAAGCGCGTTAGCCAACTACGCCAGCGAGGCAGGTTTCAAGGTTAACATCCATTACCAAAGTAAGCCGCTACCGGACACACTTTGGCGTATGGACACATGAACCAAATTTATTGATCTTTTAAATAAGGTTTTCTTGTGAATTCTTTCAGCTGTTTTTTTTTATAGATGTAATGAATGCCATGTTTGGAGAATATTTAACTATAACAGGTTTTTTTTTACTGAGCAGTTTAAAAATTTAAGTTCTTTGTTTATTTTATAATACGTAAAAAAACCTTCACTGCAATTTAATTTATTGTTAATGGTTATTCGTATGTATCACGAAATTAACCGGTTAACCAAGCAAAACTTAATCTCATGAGCTCTTTATGAATTAAATTCTAAACATTAAATATTTTCAATCCGTACTTGTGTGTATACGTACAAAGACGTCGGGTATTGAATGGAAGAATTTTCATGTGACGGTAAAGTCGGAGCCTAAATCCTGACCAGGTGCTATTAGTTGTTTTCCTTTTAAAAAAATGTTTGTCCACACACTCTTTCGCGATGAAAATACTGGTACATTTTCCCTAAATTCTACCTTCCTCATTAGTGAACATCTATGAATAGCCCGGGCGGTTAGTAAGACGTGATACACAAAAAACAAACTTTAATAGGCCAAGCCTCAGTTGATGGGATCCAGATATTGTTTTGCATTTTTTTTACTGTCCAGTGTGTTTTAATCAATCCCTTGGCATTAAGTCTGACGTGGAAGACGGTCATGAATGCATTGCGCTCCTTTGGACTACCCATTACTCTTATTGAAGCTCACTTTTCCTGGCGGGTTGATTTGCAAACGTCCGGTCAGCCACGCCCTGGCGTGTTTAAAGACTAGTGTCAGTTTACGTTAATTGACGCTCTAAATGAATTACACGTGTCACATACGCACCAAGAAGTTGACCGTGTTACTTACACAGCACCAAGAAGTTGACCGTGTTACTTACACAGCGGCAAGTCAAGATAAGATGTTCCCTGTTGGTTGATTTAGCTTTGTTCAAGTTGAATCATCCAGTTAAAACAATGAAACAACAAACAAGGATTTTTAAAAGTGTTTACAATATCATAAATATGAATTTGTATCTTTTCGCACGCACGCACACGTGGTTTAAATGTTGGTCCCGTATAGACTGGTCCGTGAACTAGCTCTTTCTCTTAACCATTTCACGAACTGGATACACACTTAATGAACTCTGACATCATTAACATATGTAGACATGTTGGGAAAGAAGATTCACGTAAGTGCTGTGATACTGGTATATGATATAGTACAAGATACAGTAATATATGATCTAACTTTAAGGAAATGCACCAGCATTGGCTTTTAGAGAGGATTGAAACTCGTACTATGAGAGAGAAAATGTCAATCAACAACTGCTTGTTTCAAACTAATTGGTTTTTTGCGGGTACATTTTTGTATGGCTGCAAAATGTTGTACAGAGACGAGCCTAACCCAACCTCAAGTCTTGGCGTTGGGTAGTTTGGACTTTATATTCAGCAGGCTTCGTGTGTGAGCCTCAAGCAGCTAGAATCAATATCACGTGGTTTGGCATAGAAGCGCTTTAGATACCCTCTCACGCCTCTCTCCCTTTCAACCCCCTGCCTTGTCTCTCTCCTGGTCCCGGTGTGCCGCCGCCGGCTCTTGAAATTATGATTTTATCGAGCTGAATCTGATCATCATGATCGCACAGCTGTCATAAGCCTCCATTTTTTTCTCAAATGATTTTTTTAGTCTCTACTTTTTAGTGACAACTTAGTGCAAAGTTACTTTTGAGATTTCATAGATTTTTCTTGTTTTTTATTGGTGCAAAGTTTTTATTATTATTATTATTATTCTCTTTAATGTGTTTATTGATGACATTGGTAAATATTTGAACTCGTCTAGTTATTTACTCTTTGCTGATGATGTAAAATTATTTAAAACTATCAAATCAATAGCAGATTGTATAGATTTACAAAATGATGTAAATGGTATTTTACAATGGTCTTTGGAAAATGGAATGTCTATCAATAAATCTAAGACCAAATCTATATCTTTTACTAGGAAAACTAATCCTTTCTTTTTTACTTATAAATTGGGCAGTGATAACATAGTTCGTACACTTTGTATTAATGATCTTGGTGTCCTCCTGGATAACAAACTTTATTTCCACTATCATGTTGACCATGTCATTTCCCAGTCATTGAAATTACTTGGGCTTATTAAATTTATTACTATATCATTTAAGAAAGTTGACTGTTTTTTATGTCTGTATTACGCCCTGGTTAGATCTAAGTTAGAATATGCCACTGTTGCTTGGAATTCCATTACCTTAACTGACTCTCTTAGGTTAGAAAACATCCAAAGAAAATTTGTTGCTGCATGCTATGATAAATTCTTTAGTAACCGGATTTATTATGATTATGACAGAATTCGAAACCTCTTAGGGCTCCAAACTCTCTTCTCGCGTAGACTTTATTGTGATGCCCTTTTTGTTTTTAATATTTTCAATAACAATATTTATTGCAAATTTGCCCTTGATCATGTAGGCGTTCATATCCCTTCTCGGGCTTCTCGTAATCCTAAATTATTTTTTCTCGATAGCTCTTATAAGACGAGCCCTATAGGTCGTTGTATCCATAGCGCCAATTCTAGATTTGTCGAATTTGACTTTTATCATAAAAGGAAAGCTAAACTCAGAGAGTTATTTAAGGATGTCCCATATCAATAATTTATCATGTAGAGGTTCTGCCTATATTATTTAAACTTACAATATTCTGATATATTTTTTGCATAATGTTACTGCTTACTATTTAGTTATTTGTTTTTAATGTTACTTTTTATGCTTATTATTATTAACTACTTTTTATCTCGTAGCTATTCATCAATATATAACATTATTTAGCCATTTTTTGTCTCTCATTTTTTCTTGTGTAAATATATGTATTATAAGGTATGTACGTGTGTACTTTTCAGTGCTGGCCTGTTATAGGTCTTACGACTGTTGGCCAGCACTATAATAAAGGAAATTGAAATTGAAATAATAATAATAATAATTATTATTATTATTATTATCACCACGTCTTACTACCCGTTCGGGTTACACGCACTTACGCTAATGTGCAATGTTAGGGTGATTGGGATTGGGAATTTTGCACCTCTATAACTTCATAAATAAAAACGATATGGACATGAAATTTTACATAGGCATATATCTCGAGTGGTTCTTTCACTATACCAAATTTTAAAAAAATTAAAAAATGTGAGGTTGAAAGGTGCCTCTACATTGGTTGATTTGACATGGAATGCCCCAGTTGTGATTAATATGTCTTGTCAGAGGTGAAGGAAGGGTTTGGTAATCTGACGAGTCTCTGTCGGGACCGAGGATTGAGGCCCGGACAAACGTTTTGAATCGTTCATTTGTAGAGAAGGGCTCTAATAGGAAGAATGGTTGGGAAAATACACACATTTGCTTGCTGTCAAAATTTATAATTTGTTAATATATTCGTATTATTTTATCAATATTAACTTTATAAAAAGTGACTTCTTCAGATAACGTGATTTTGATACATAAAATAGGCTTTATGAAAATAGTTTTAGTTGATTTTGTAACCGTCAAATACTCTACTGCTAGAATTTGACTCTTATCAAGTTTATCTTTGCTAGAAACAGTTTTACTAACGGCATTCCACGAAAAATCTGCTGACAGTTCTTTTTAACATGGCAATTACTTCAACAACGAAATCTTTATTCACAATTGCTTCAAAACGAAGTCTGTAATCTTTTTATACATAATTAAATTAAAGCTAGTTGAAAACTATATCTAGGCACGGCAATTGTTTCCGGGATATATCGTGCCTATAACATAACTTACCACTGTTAGGTATCAGGGTGACCTGGCGGTCTAAGGGTAAGGTGTCGGACTTCTGTGGTGGGTTCCGGGGCTCAATCCTCGGTCCCGGCACAGATTTATCTGATTACCAAACCCTTCCTTCACTTTTGACAAGACGTGTATTAATCACAACTTGTGAATGTGAGGAATGCCAGGCCTCTAACGTGGTTTAGATTCCACGTTAAACTGTAGGTCCTCCATTTCATCTCACAATCACCCTACCATTGTCACATTAGCGTAAGTGCGTATAACCCGAACGGGTAGTAAGACGCGGTGCTAATAATAATAATAATAATAATAATAATAATATAGCGAATATAAATTTATTTGCGCAAAGAGAGAAGGGAAACCCCGTTTAGGAAAAATCCCTCCTAGTAGGCCTACCCCCGTTCGGAATTTGAATCCTGACATCAACAAACCAAACGATTTTGGCTTTGAGCCCACGTGCTTGATGTAATTATCATAAATTGCTAATATAATGACGATATGAATGATATTAAAATGTTTTGAAAAAGAATCAACGATCCCATTGAGCATTTAGGAAGTAATGGTAACGGTGTTACTCGTCTAAACATGAGACTACTACAGTAAAACTAAATCAACTGTCAGAGTTGCATGACAAAAAATACCTAAACAGAAACTTAACAATTTTTTATCGTGCTATTTGTTTATATTTATATTTGAATTTGGCACCTCCCGATTTTCATTGTAAACATAAATCTATAATCTCAACAAGCATTGCAACCCTTAACGAAACATGCCGCTCTACAGGCTAGGCTCCACTGGTTTAACGAGTTAGACACGGTGTCAGATTCTGACGCATTCTCTGTTTAATTATATTTACGGTTTAGTTTTTTGCTGCGTTGTGTTTTCATTGAACAATACAAACATCGATCATGTGATATTGCTTTCTATAAAAAAATTGTGTGGGGTTTTTTATGTTTAAATTATGTCAAAAGTGAGTTTCTTATAGGTTCCATTTCGCTATCTAATTACAGCATTAGTTTTTATAGAATAACTTTGCAAAGGCGTATATATTTCAAATTTCGAGTTCTTGAAAATCTCCCAAACTACTCAAGTAGCGTTAGATGTTTTCAGTGCAAAGTGATTTTTCTCTAGGTGCTAGACAATCTCCTATGGCAATAAATCCTCCCTTACTAGCTCCGTATATTGGGTAAAGGTCATTCATTCCTTTCTGAAAGGAAAAGCAATTGATTTCCGTCGATTTCATTTCCCAAAATATACCAGCTTTTATACTCCTCTTGCATGTAAAAAGTCTCGTGACCTACCGTCGGTGCCCGTGCAAACAGGACACGATTACTCTGTCGCCGTCGTAACAAACTCGCGCGCGCGAGTTTTATTAGAAAAATGAAGGGACTCTTATCGCGACAGTGGACCAGTTTCGAACCAGTTTTCTTACAATATGAAATAAAATAATAGAGATTCAATACGCGAGAAATAGTTATAATATTGTTACTATAAAACACAATACGGTGATTGGATTTGAGAGAGAGAATTATAATTTAGTTACTAATCGATGGCTTTTTTTCTCCGATTTTTACTACTTGTCCAGGGCCTTCCTCATATCTACATTAATGGGTTCTGTCTATTGTCAGTTATTAAGTTTACTGGGTGTTTGTTGGTTCTAAGTTCGGCCTTAGAGATGTTTGGCAGGATTTGTTTTTCTCGTAATAGATAAGGGGTAGAGGTTTCTCTTGGGATAACGACGAGGAAGGTAGAATTCAGAGGAAGTATAGCAACTAAGTAATTGCACACAGAATAAGTGGGGAACCATTTAAAATAAACATCCTCTGTACACTCCTACCCCACCATCACTTGAAAATCAGACAAAACGAGACTGGCACCTTTTATCCGTGTACCCACCAGACCGGGTCAGAAAATATTTAATTTACATTTTAGCTTCTTATTTTAAAAATATGTATATTGGTTAGCATAACCTTTTTTTATGTATTAAACGTCATATTAAAGTTTCCTGTATAATAAAAACTCGACTAAGAGATTATTTTTTAATAAAATAGGGTTGGTTAAGAAAACTCATCTACGCAAACGTGTCCTATAAGAAGTATGTGTTCTTAAAGCACTTGCGCCTAGCTTGAAGGTTAACCTAATCCACTTTGGAGAGAAAGCTAGGAAATATGTATCATTGCGTTTTTTTTTATTAATCATCAATTACCTAACTCGCCACGGTGGCGTAGTTAGATAACGCGGTATTTTCGTGTTGAGTTAGACTGCCGAGGACGGGGAGATTGAGGTTTGAATCTCGCTCGGGCGAAATGGGGTTAAGGGGTTTCCTAAATGGTTGTCCACTCTCCCTCCACGCATATGCGAGTTCAATTACACTATATTCAACCTTCCCAATTCCTAACCCATTAACGTAATTAGTACTTTAGCTTATATTCCGAACGCGTAGTAAGACGCGGTGCTGAGTATAATACAATCGTCAACGACAGTGATATTAGTCAAGCTTAATTTTCTTTGGGTTTAATGCATTTATTAACCTACAATACTTTGCCCAGTTTACACAACAAATTACTTTTTTCTCGATTAGTTTGTCTTGAGTGTGTCAAGCTATTTAAAGTGGGATGGAAAGAAACTCATTATGTTAAATATGTTAAGTTTTCATAACCTTTTGTCATGGTCATAGTGTTATTTTATCAGGACTTTTTATTTTATTTTTAAGGTTTTTGTTCAAATGGCAATGTGTCCCTGTATAGTATTGTTCAAACTAATATGTGTAGAAAATTAAACTTAACATATAGATACGTATTAAAGTAATATTGTATTTATTTCAGCCAGAAAGTGTTACAAAAACTTTAAAAGTGCGAACCTTAAATCGCGTTCCCTTAATCCCCTCTTTAACCTAAGAGAACAAACTGAGCGAGAGTAAATAATGAGATGTATCTTAATTCTCCTAAAGAAAGTATTTAATGCCGAATAATGTATTATAGGACCTATATAGTATGGTATTTCATGTATCTTACTATACATTAATATATATAGTTATTACCCGCCTCGGTGGCCGTGTGGTTTAACGCGCTACTTTTGCAGTAGGCTAGACTGCCGATAACGGAGAGATTGAGGTTTCTAAGATGGTTTTCTACTATCCCTCCATGTAAATGCGTGTAAGTTTCATATTAATATAACCTTCCTAATCCCTAAATTCACTAGCGTAATTAGTACAGAAGTGTAGCCCGAACGGGTAGCAAGACAGGGTGCCAAAAAAATTATGCATATTTCTATGACATATACACACCCAAACAAAATCATTCAGAAATAGAGCTTTGGACTTATAGTAGGGTGGGGCTATTTGGGTCATGTCAACTTTAATTTAAGTTTTTACCTATAATATGCTTGCGAAACTTTCTTAACAGGTATTTATATCTTTATTCATATCTTCTGAACCATACCTAGTAATAGTTTAAAAAAAATATAAGTAGGTTATAATTAATAAAGAACATTATCAAGTGGAAATAACATTTTAATAAAAACGTGGGGCTATTTGGATCACATAATTGTTTTTATATTTTACCATGAGTATAGCCATTTTTATTGAAGGTATCTACTACTAGATGCAAACAAAATGTTTATATGCATATTCCACACTTAAACTGATTTTTTCCAAAGGCCCCGACACATACGTCATGAAACCACAATTTGCAGGTTTGACACCTAATAGTCTCCATTTCCACTTGCATTTTTGTCAAGATAAGTAACTTTACAAAAACCACATAGTGCATTTTCTTCTTCTTCATTGTCAAAAATACTATAGATATTATAGTCTTCATCTGAGTTTCTGGGTGTACGTCTTTTAGGCTTCTTAGAGACTCGGTATTTCAAGGTCATACCAGTATTAGTTTCTTTTTCGAACAGTAAAGCTCTTTTCGATCTTACTTTATCAACATTTTCTTGTGATGTTAGATGGCAGGCTCTTTGTTTTGTCCTCTTTTGTTTGTATGTGTGTGAAACTTTGACCGGTGTTGGTAAGACTTGAGAAAAAGTGATGGTAGATGTTTGTTGTATTTTTGATGGTCCTGCAGTGTCGCATGGAGTTTCCGGTTCTCCTAAAGGCCTATCTGCAATAAAGGTGTGGGAAGGAAGAAATTTTTCTTCTGGCACTTTATCGCAATTGTAAGGGAATATCCCTGTACATTCAATACCTTTGACCGCATCCCCAACAGTTGCTCCTTTGATCCCAGCAGCATTTATCAGTCTGCCGAAGGTTAATTTGGTCATTGAGCTTTTTGGGTTGTTCTGAATGAATCAATTAGTTTCCTGATGATAAAAAGTTTTTAGGGTTTAAAAAATGACCTATCAAGAGGCTGCAGAACGTGCGTGGTGTGAGGTGGAAGGAACAAAAGCTCTATTTCGTTATGCAAACAGAATTCAAGACACTGAAAAGAATGGTGTGATGAGTGGCCATCTAAAATAAGCTTGCATTTCCCAAAAGATTGGTGTTTTTGAAAATGTTGCAGCCATTTTAGGAACAATTATTCATTCATATACCCACTCTCTTGGATTATTACTAATGATCCCGATGTCATTCCGATGTTAAAACCCTCTTTTATCCTTTTCCCCTTAAAAATCACGACTGGGGGTATAAATACCATCATGCTACAACGGTCACGTTTTCACCTCTCTCTAAGCTTGTTAATGAAACTACCTCTCTCTCCCCCTTTTATGCTATTATTTTAGATGGTTTGTTGGTCATCGGAAAACCAGTTTCATCCATGTTGTAAACAGATTGTGTCTGAACATGGATTCTAAGATCAACTGTGACATCATTTAGTAATTTGTAACATTCTTCTACAGCATTTCTATTCATTTCCTCAGCGCGAGATTTTGACAAACCTTCTGTCTTTCTTAAGGAGGTATCTTGATGTCGTTTCATGAAATAAATAAACCAATCCTCGCCTGCAATTTTGGCATAATCATTCCAAGGGGTCTTGATGTTAAGAGGCTTAGCAAACTGGAACGCAGCTTTACGCACATTTTACGATGAATGACCAAAACCACGATTACAAAGAACTTTTAATCTTTCTACTAGGGCTCTCTCATGCTCGAAGGATAGGACTGTATAGGATGGCCTATTTACTTTAGTGTTACAATTGGCTTATCTTGGTGGAGCCCATCAGCGGTTTTAAGTAGTCTAGCCACCCGAACTCTTCTTTGCAGTGTACTGAACGGTACCTTGAAATGTGATGCAGCTACTCTGACACTCTAGTTTTCGTTAAGTGTACTGTTTAGGGCCTGGATCATTCCCTCTTTGTACCATTGTTGGTATCTATTATTTTTTGTATTCTCGAACCATCTAAAATCATATTTTAAAACTAAATCAAAACACTAAAATAACTTAGATAATTTTACCAGTTTAAGTTATATTGTAAAAATGGTTACGATGTTAATATACTAGGACTTACCCTCACGAAGATTAAGTATTACTAAATAACAATTAACTGTTTATACATTCAAACACAGTATCACTAAACCAAACCAGAAACACCGTTCCATCAACTAAACTTTAACTTAACTGTCTGATGTGGCCCGGCAAAATACTGAAACTCTTTTACCCACTTCCCCCTCCCTTCAAGATTACTAGGAAAAGTATGTCAATCTCACCTCTATTGATCTGGTCAAACCATTTTTTCAGCAATTTAAACGTTTAAAAATGATAATTTTTTCATACCAATTTACAGCCAGTAGATCATTCAGTAAATTAGAAGAACTAAACATAAAATAATATGTGCAGAATAACTGCGCAGTAGCTTGAATCCTTATTTTGATTCAAATAGCCCCTTGATCCAAATAGCCCCACCCTACCATAATAGCTAGGTGTGCGCTAGGACAGCGATTCTCAAACTTTTTTAGATTGTACCCCTTGGCCATGACTAAAGTTTAATGTTCCCCTAAGATAAAAAAAATACAAATGATAGGTTTAAAAAAAATATGACCACATTGTAAATTATCTATCTATTTAATCTATTGGGAGAAAAAATCTGTATCATGGTATTTCAAATGTGACAAAGCTACTTAGAGAGAGTCCCACTGTTATAGCCTTCACTTTATCTTTTATTGAGAATCGTTATGACCGGTTAAAAACATAATTTTACTGTAAAAAGTATGTAAAAGGTTTAATACATTTTCTTTACAAATTCGTTCAAAAACAAAGAAAGATATTAGAACTTAACACATTATTTTCAAATCCAAATTTTTAATTGTAATTCTGGAGCTGATATATTATGAATCCTAAAGTTTTTTCAGTGAGAGGGGGGGGGGGGTGGCTGCATGGCTTTGCACAACTTTTTGATGTCTGGTTGTCCAGTTGAATCTTTCAAGCCTAGGTCCAGCTCCAAATTTAGCCTATTGTGGTACCTATTTTTTAGGTGGATCATGGATGAAAAACCACTCTTATAGAGAGAATATGTTGAGAAAGGCATCATAAACTTGATGGCATGGTAATTGATATCAAGAAACTCGTTCAGCCTTTGCAACCAAAGATCTGTCAAATATGTTTTCTTGAGACTGGATATAAAGAATTCATCACGGGACAGTTCAATAATTTCTTTCGTTGAAAAGAAATTTGGTAGACTGGAGTCTTCCTCTGCAGAAAAAGGACCTTTCAACCAGAATTCGCTCCCTAAATTATCAGGAAAATATTCACCAAAGTTTAGATCAAACCCAGACAATGCTCTCTTATGTCGTTGACAACAGAATTATGAAGCTCGTGTTCATGTTTTTCTAAAAAAAATTCTAAGGTTGGAAATAATTACAAATGTCCCTTCACAACTTCTTTTGTTGCAAATTGAAGTATCTTTTTTAAAGCTTTTATTTTGTCAAGAAACATGAAGGGTGTTGTGTGTTTACCCTGCAGACCTTTATTCAGCTCATTCAGTCGCTGAAATTCGTCAGCCATGAAAGTTAGCCTGCACAGCCACTGCTCATTTGTAAATCTGTCACTAAACTCACACTTGCTGTCAGAGAGGAAAACTCTTAGCTTCTTGTCTCTTTTCATACAAACGAGCAAGCCACCTTAACACGCATTCTATGTTTGAGTAACAGTGTCATGAATAGGCCGATATGTAATACATAAACACAAATAGATTGGAACTAATTAATATATAAAAATCGCCGCAATAAATATATATATATATATATTTATATATATATATATATTTATATATATATATTTATATATATATATCTACAACTGCATTGCGAGTTTGAGTAATATCGTCGAGAAAAAGAGAAAGTATGTCATCAAGTCATGACTTCGGGAAAGATTATAAAAATTACTCTAAATATAAGAAAGATAACTGCTAATTTAGAGGGTTGAAGATTCCCAGAAATCTGTCTCCAGCCGAGATCAAATGGGGGGGAAAGATGGGTGAAAATAATCAGATAACGGTAAGAGCCAATAATCAGGGTTTTCCATAATTCCCTTTTCATTTTGCCAACTTTCCCTGGAGATCTCCTCGCGTACCCACCGAAAGGTTCCCGCGTACCCATGGGTTTACGCGTACTACGGTTTGAGAATCGCTGCGCTAGGGTATTCGACAAACTGCCGTTGAGCTGACACCTTTAACTTAATATTTTACTGGGAGCAGCCCTTGTATTGTGATATATTTATATTTTCACAGTGGGTCCGGGAACGAATGAGAAACTATCGAATAAAGACGGTGAACCATATTTCAAACGGAAAGTAAAATGTGCGGCTATTATTTACATATGAGCCAATTTACTGTGCGACAAATCATTGGTCCTTTTCATCAATTTATGATTTGCGCTATCAATCGCTTTAAATTAAAAGCGCGGCGGAAAATTCAGAATGGGGTGTGTAATCTTAAGATTTAAGTATAACTCTTGTCGCACGTTTTCAAAATGATCTGATATTGGTATCTATTAGGTAGCCAACTCGAAATCTCATCTTATTATATATTTTTTATTCGCCTTTAGGTACACGTTTGGATTTTACCCACGCACTAATTACGCTAATGGGATAGGAGCTCTTAATGCAGAATTCTGGAGCAAATGTACTCGAAATTGCTTGGAGAAAGAGTGGAAAATTATTTTGGAAAAACCGTCCTCAATAAATACATCTGACACGGATTCAAACCCTGATCTCCCCGTCATACAGTCCAGTCAACATGAGAATGACGCTTTAGGCTATTCGACCGCCGATGCGGGGGGTGCCACCTATTAGTAATTTGTTTCGTTGAGGGTGTTTAACATTTGTTGATACATCAGGATTGACTTCTTTCCTGACCAATATCGAAGTCTGCTATTTTGCGTCTTCACTAGATCAGATATACTGTATATAGCCGTGAGGGTCTAGTTCGCCTAGCAGAAGTGTGTTAATGTCAACAAACATAAAAAATAAATGAACAGCATTTTGAAAAATGATATTTCGTATCCTCTTCCTAGTCATTTAATTGATTAAAGAGTCATATATTGCAATTAGTAGCTGGTAGACACCTTAGTACTGTTCACTTTTCATATAAAGAACCTTATTTGAAAGTTATAAAAGGTACTAGTATATATTTTCACATATTCATACAAGTCGTGTGACCTGAAACTGTCACGTTTGATATATATATATATATATATAATCAATACCTATAGAATAATAATTCTAATTATTTAGTAAAATGTTATCAACGTAAACAGCAAAAAATAAGTTATTTTTTTATATAAAGTGTCATACCAAAATTCTACTAGTATCTTTTAAATAATAACTTTGATGTTGACTAACTCGCAATGGATTGAAGTCTCCGAGTCCCAATATTGCAGACTTGTCTCTATCGACCTCATGTGGCGTTTCCTGGCGTCCCCTGTCCTGTTAGTCAACCCTCCAAATAACCGCGTCAGCACTGGTGGCCTAGACAGCGTGGAATTAAGGCCGTCCAGATTCTTTCTCTGCTCTTTGCTTTTTATATTTATATATATTGTGTGCTATGATGTGAACTTTATCTCCTTTTAATTTCATTTGGAATGTTTCCAATGTTTTGTAGTTGTTCAGTAGATATATAACGTGGGGGGGTGGGGGAGATAATTAATGTGTGTGAGGGAATTAACGTCATTTGTTTTATTGGTCAAGATGTCTTGACATCGGAACTACAGTTCTGGCGCTCACATAATATGTTCAAAGGGATGGATTGGTATTGTCACTTAGGGCATATTTATTTCAAGCTCATAATGGAATAGTTTTATTTATTTCTTATTTGGGACTCTCTGATCCAACTAATTATACCAAAAGACGGCAAATATGCAAACTTGATTCTAGAATAGGAACAACACCCAGGCTTCCAGCCGTTTAATTTATTACTGTGAATGGGAAATCCCCAATTTTTACCAAAGATGAATCTAATATGGAACCCGAATTTCACTAACCGGACACGCTACCGACCGATTCAAGATACCAGACTACGGGTCTTACTGCCCGATTGGTCTATCCACAACTTACACTAGCTTAAGCTTAAACATGATTAAAATTAAGTTTAAGAACCTGCTTATGGGGGTCGTAAGGTATAGGGCGTCAATGTAATTATAGAATTGATTGCCAATGAAAAGGAAATCGGTGTTCAAATCTTGCTAGTATGATTTTTCTTAAAGGGTTTACCATTTTACTTATACTAGAATGCGATTAAATATCCTCAAAATTCTATCTTCCTAATTTTTATCACATGGGAATAACATTAATGTACAGTACTTATGAGTATAATAACTCACGAATACTAAGACGCGATGGAGGGGGGGGGGACATTTGAGTAATATAGTAGGATTCTGGTAAAAAAAAAAGAATTTTTGCCACCTGATTTGATATATTTTTAAATAGTTTTATTAGTGTTATTTTATAAGTATTAATAATATTTTTAAAAATGACAGCTTCAGATCACATGACTTGATGTATAACCACATAAAGAAAAAGTTTATTTGGGGTTAAATCTGCTTTTTGTTGTACGTAACCAATTTTAACGCACTTGTGGAGTTAAGACAACACTGCCTTTTCCAGAATTGTTACCAAGATTGCTTGGTGTTTTATATTTATATATATGAAAGAAATACCACATTCTACAGTAAAATGTCAAATAAATTTTTCAGGTTGTTTTCGAACATCGTTAGGAAATCAAACCCCAAACACTTTCTTTATTCCGTTAATCTTGTTTTACTGTGTGTCTAAAAAAGGCAGCTGTAAAGAATGCGAGAAAAACTTTCAAGCTGCAAATTATACATAGAAATTGGGGCCCCACTGTTCTACCAAGACTACATGTCCCCCACCAAACTTATTTTTGAGGGGAATTTTCCCCTAGCCAAATCAGTAAACCCAGCTGTGCCTGTAATTTTTTTCTAATACCCTTTTTGTATTAATAAGCATAGATATAATTATATTGCTACTATTATTTATAGTTGACCTTTTACCCCCAGAAATTGCTAAGCAAGATCACACCCATGCTTTTTTATAAAACCTCTTTGATCGCACGTGACTTGATGGGAGAAAATAAAGTTAAAGACCATTGCGAAGTTAGCGATAGTAAGTGGTCAGCTTTTTTTGGAGGTTTGAAAATGGGGGCTTAAGAGGGGTGGTGGGATTATTCTATGCTTATGTTTCACTTAGCCGGCTTTTTATCTTCCCGGTTTGGGACCTGTTGGGCGATATCTATTTTCTTTTTTTTTTCACCGCTTTCATCCCCTCCCACAAACTCCTCTTGGTAAAAGACAAGGAAGGTTTTTGTACGTGAGCATTGAGCAGCAAGCAGCTTTTTGTGGATGAATGTGTGAGAATGGATGTATGTGTATGTCGCATCAGCGGGGCCCGGCGGTGGCGGCAATCGATTGAATCCGAGCGCGCAGCAGCCCTCAGCGCCGCCCCCTCGCCTGTCTGAGCGCTGCGTGACGTCACCCGCCCCCGNGGGGGGGGGGGGGAGGGCTGGCCGGTGTACCATCGTTTTCAAAAGTATCCAAACAAGTTCAGTGAAACTAAAGATATTATGTTTTATTGCCCATTTTGTATTAATAAATTTAAAATCAATTAAAATTTCTCACGTAATGTTATAATTTAAGATCCGCGTTGGTGGGCATGCAGGTTAAATGTTTAGCCCATTGTCTGATTTGTCTGTGACAGGGAGGTCAAGGTTTGAATCTCGGCCGGTTGTACTGAGGGTGATTTTTCCCCATTGATTCTATCTTGTCAACCAAATATCGGTACATTTCCTCTAAATTCTGCCTTAATCCTATCCCATCAGCGTAATTAAAAACTTTGAAACGGAATTTACTGCATAATCAACTCAAATTAATACCATCCTTAATAAAGCATTACAATATAAAATAAACTAATAATTTCAATATCATACCCTAATGTATGCATTTTACTGACTACATGTAATGACAAAATAAAATTATAATTTATTCATCATTTTCCTAGATTACCTCCACAACTGCATCCCAAGTTTCAGGGATAATTTTAGTAATTGCTTATTCTGAAGAGGTAGGTACATCAATGTATGGCAGGAATCCCCTGTAACTAAAATTCTCAACCTAACAATCATTCGTTCTAAGGTCTATATTGCTGTTTTGCATTTTCTGTCAGCTTTTCTTATAAGGGGATCAATACCTCGAAGTACAATATATTCTACATCTGAACTTGGACAAACGTACAACATTTTTTAGGTGTCACTCATCTGTTAATAGGTCGGCATGCTTAAATGCATTCAAAAGTTTTATGCCTCCCAAATTTACGACAAACTTTAAGATTTGGTCGAACCCACATCTTTTGTAATTTTTTCTCTATTATTATTATTATTATTATTATTATAATTATTATTATTATTATTAGCACCGCGTCCTACTACCCGTTTAGGTTATACACACTTACGTTAATGTGTGATGGTAGGGTGATTGTGAGATGAAATAGAGGACCTACAGCTCAACGTGGAATCCGAACCACGGTGGAGGCCTGGCATTCCAAATATTCACAAGTTGTGATTAATACACGTCTTGTCAGGGTCAGGAAGGGTTTGGCAATCAGATAAATCTGTACCGGAACAGAGGATTGAACCCCGGACCACCAGCACAGAAGTCTGACACCTTACCCCTAGACTGCCAGGTCACCCTTCTCACTATTGATAACAAATGCTGCAACTGCAAGGAGCAAGTCTTTCCATAAATTATTTGAAACTTGCAACAAAATACACAGCTGTACTTGGGTGTTGACAACTTGTTGGGAGAAACAACTGTAGCATTGGAACATAAACAAAACCCAAATGAGCTTTTGATTATTTTGCTTCAGTGTAGAAAGAATATTCCTCCAAGTTGAGCAATGTTGGACAATTTTGGAACATTGAGCAACCAAAAGTTCCTCATTAATACTTAAGTGCGCAACTTCAGGCTCACATCACACTTGATTGTTAACAGTGTGGTTAAGATTTGAATCCTTGCCAGGTGCAATGTAGGGTGATTTTCTAAATGTAAACTTTGTATTGTATTTTTAATTCTCTATATACTAATGTGGTTGCATCTTATTTCTTAAATACCCTCCTCAGCCTTACCACTATTTTAGGTTGTCATTGTCCCATGTTTTGAAAGTACCACTAAATAAAACATGCTATTGTTGAGCTGCCCCCTTTTTATTATTGAAAAGTAAACTTAGCTCTTCTATTTTTAAGTAGTTATCAATTTTTCCTCCAGGCACATACAAAGTGTGTAAACTGAAACATTAAGAGGTTTAATGTTTTAAAATAGATACTATCATACTTGCAACAAGGGTTGTGGAGTCGGTATCCCAAGCCTTTGATTCCGGCTCCTTTATTTCCTACTGTTCAATTCAGACTCAAGATTCCTTCATAAATGGCTAAAGTATATTAATTAGTAATAAATGTATTGCAGTAAATTGCTTCAATACAGATGACTTCATGGGAATCTTATTTGGCATTGTGAATTTAAATTTGGATAAATTTGTCAAACAAAATAACAAACAATGGTCCAAAAAATATATAAAAAAGTATAAAGTTAAAATTATACATTTACCATATATTGTTATAAAATTATGAGTTTTTATTTTGAAATTTGAGTCAGTACATTTTTACCCTCTTCATTCAACTCCACAGCCCTGCTTAAAACCACACCAGCCTGCTACAAAACAAGAATGCCAAACTGTTTGTTACACCTTTCACTTAAATTTCTTACTAAATATACATTTTTGGTTTGGATAAAACTTAATTTCCAATTACTGATACTTTTTCCCATGCAAAATGTCTTACCACCCACTTCTTCTAGTAGGATAGTGACCCACATTTTCCTGAAAGAAGAAAGGTAAACCTCTTTAGTAAAATGTCTCAATACAACCAGTTGTGATTTAAACCAACCCTCTGCCGCATACGAGGTAGTAGCGAGATGATCTACCCATATTTGAATTAAAAAAAGGAAGGTAAACCATTAGGACAAACACCTTAGTACAACCGGTCAGGATTTGAGCCATGTCTTCATCACCAACAAACCAAACTAGACCAGACTAACACGTTTGTCTGTGAGCCCATTGTTTACAGGTAACTACTGATCTAAATGGCAAACGAGTTTTTTTCTTGTATAAAACATCAAGTGTATTTAAATCGGTAAGGTATGGTTAATATTTTTTGAAGTACTTCAATATCTTTAAAGTCTCTCAGAAGAGACTGAACTTTATATGGACTATATGATCACAATTACTTACTTACACACTTATTTACATACTTAAATACTTAGTTATTTAGTCACTCACTTATTCACTCTATGGCATTAAGAACTCGAAAGTTCGTTGCCACATAATTCTATCTAGTCTAACTCATTACACCATATCTCTATCTTGAACTAGTTCTATCCAGTCCACCTCATTAGACCCTATCTCTTTAAGGTCCATTCTCATGCTATCCTCCCATCTGCGTCTAGGTATTCCCTTTGGTCTCTTCCCATTGGGTTTGGCAGTCAGTACTTAAACACACACTTCTAGTTTCTTAAATTCGCGCAGCATATCCTGTCTACTGTAATCTTAGAGGCTTGATTATCCTAACAATGCCTTGTGATAAGTGCAACCTCCTCCACTCCCCCAGTAGCCTAATCCCTTTTTGGACTAAATATTTTCCTAAGCATCTTGTTTTTGAAGACCCATTTTTTTTTATCATTCTCTTCCATCATGCAAGTTAAGTGACCACGTTTCACACCCATAGAAAACAACTGTTAAAACTATTATGTATTTTCTGAATTTTAAATTCCTTGAAAGCAGACGAGCTGTCACCAACTTACTGATAGAGTAATAGCATGCATTTCCCAACACTATTCATTTCCTAATGTCCAACCAAATAGCATTATGTGATGAAATACAGACATTAAACTGAATCATCATTTAGTTTATAAAATAACATTCTGAGGGTAAATAAATATATTCCTTATAGTTCATATTTTGTCTTATTAATGAACAGATATCTAACTTTCAAAGGAATTATTATTTGCCTTCCTTACATGATTGGTAAAAAGCAGAATAATGATTTAAGAAATAAATAATCACTGTATTGAGTAGGTTTAACAAATACAACAATATTAAGAAATATTTGTTCTTGGTGTGTTTCAGAGGTCAAACAGGAGCTGGAAGACTTGATGGCCGACATCAAGAAAACCGCCAACAAAGTCCGTGCCAAATTAAAGGGTAAGTACAAAAAATGAGACCCATAAATCCTTGCCAGTTCACTCGTTTAGTTTTAGATTTACTTCACTTGTCTCATAAACTAGTATGTTCAGGGCCGTTTTTAAGACAATGTAAGACCTGCGCTCCTTTTACAGCAGTTTTTTTTTCAGCACTAAACTGTTATATATTGATATATTCAGTACATATGTTACTTAAGAATTTCCCATGTGTTATGGAATACTGATCAATTCATTAAATGACTGCTCTTTATTAAATGCAAACAATCAATCCAATTAAGTTATCAGAAGTAAATTCCTCTTTGTGCCATACCAATATTAGTTGTATGTAATCCGACAGCGCTAGAACAATGGTGGCATATAATACCGTACAACAGCGCATTACTCGAATAACATAAATTTTAAATTACATAAAGTTAGGGTTTTTAGGGATCAAGAATGGAATCCTATCACTTAAGTTGATACTTATTGCTATTAATTATCTGTACACTATTTGATTCAAAGTTTAAAATAATAACTGGAATTGAATTTAATAATTTTTGGGGTAAATGTGACCCCCTGGAATGTGAGGCTTGGTGCATCTACCCCCACCCCCTAAACACGGCTCTGAGTTTTTGCCTATTGCTACTGTTGTAATATAAGGTACACTTGGTTTACCCTAAAAGGTAGCAAGCGGACCTATCTTGCTCCTACTGATGATGGAGGTTACATGATAGGTGGGAGACCTGGTGGTCTAGGGGTAAGGTGTCAGACTTCTGTGCTGGCGGCCGGGGTTCAATCCTCGGTCCCGGCACAAATTTATCTGATTACCAAACCCTTCCTTTACCTCTGACAAGACATTTTATGAATGTGAGGAATGCCAGGTCTCCACCGTGGTTCGGATTCCACGTTAAACTGTAGGTCCTTCATTTCATCTCACAATCACCCTACCATTACACATTAGCGTAAGTGCGTATAACCCGAACGGGTAGTAAAACGCGGTGCTAATAATAATAATAAGTAGCAAATATAAAACACTAGCTTTTACCTATCGTGGTTTCGCCCACAATAATTGGTAAAATATTTTAATTTTTAACTAAACTTTCTTTTTTAATTTAAATTAAGAATTGATAACTTAAATAATATATATTTCATTTACTACAAAATATTATATTATATTATATTATATTATATATCTTGTATACAAAAACCTTAAACATTAGTATTGTAAGATTAATGTAAAACCAAAGGTTGGAAATAGTCCTATATGTTATTCCAGGGCATAGTCTAGTTTTGGCGCGATTGAGTAACAAACATCCAAACACACACACTTTCACATTTATAATATTAGTAATATAAGCAAATTTGATTAGATGTTTTTTTCCACAGTGCAGTTTTCAAAGAGAGTAGTAATACTATAGGTCTTGGCACAACCAAGCATGCTGCAGCCCCTTCTTAATGTGATATTGGTTTGAATATTTCAAAGTTCATTCAGAGGGCTATGACTCCTCCATAATCTGGCTGGTCCGGTTACCATTTTACTATACTTTTTTCTCCTCAAAATATAACATTTAGGCCTATATTAAAGAAAACTATTGTGAACCTTTAACTATTTTTAAGTTCCTGCCGGGACAAAAAGGTCTAAGATGATCATAACCACTGGTATATTACGTTTGAAGCTCCCCGGTAAATTTTGAAACCCCAATTGTGTTGTTTGTAGCTCACTTTAATAAGATGATATAAAGCAGTGTTACCCAAACTTTATTTTGTTGTCTGTAATCCAGGGTGTCCACCATCCGGGAAAACTGGAATTAGCCGAGAATTTGAAGTGAACGGGAATAAGTCGGGAATTTGGTAATTTAAAAAAAAAAAATCTTGTGTGAAATACTTTTTGAGTCAGGAATTTTAGAAAACGATTGGAGGAAATCTGGAAAAGTCGGGAATTTTGTAGGTCAAGATGAGTAGACACCATGTAATCCTTTCAGCTTGTCTTATAAAAAATCTGATATATTGTAAAGTATAAATAGTCGCTCCAAACTTTGATAAAGCCCTAGTGGTAAGCTAAACAGAGCTGTGGCATAGGGAAAGAAATATATGTAAATGTCTATGACAATCATAAAAAAATGTGTTTATCAAACACAATATTATCAAAAAATAATTTATGATTAGTAAAATTTAGTGGGGTATTTGTGCACCTTGCAATATTTACTGTGCTCTTGGGGGTGGGTACACATACCATAGTTTGGAAACACTCATCTAAATCATACTAAACACCTTTGATCATAATTTTAAAAAACAAATTATTTTTGAATAATTTCTTTAAAAACATTAAATTTCTGGTAATGGATTGTGTTCTTATTGCTTTTCCTTATTTTTGCAGTCATAGAACAAAGCATAGAGCAGGAGGAACATGCAAATAAATCTTCAGCCGACTTGAGGATACGAAAAACGCAACACTCCACTCTGTCACGAAAGTTTGTGGAGGTGATGACTGAGTACAACAGGACGCAGACAGACTACAGAGAGAGGTGTAAGGGGCGGATACAGAGGCAACTTGAGATCAGTAAGTTGCCTGCATCTTTACAAAACTATTGAAAAATACATTGTATCATGTTGTTAATGGCATGGGTAATATAAAATTAAGGTGACCTGGCAGTCTAGGGGTAAGATGTCAGACTTCTATGCTGGCGGCCGGGGTTCAATCTTCGGTCCCGGCAAAGATTTATCTGATTACCAAACCCTTCCTTCACNTCTCATAAATTTGTTGTATTCAACAGATAGTACTGACAAGACATCTTGTGAATGTGGGGAATGCCAGGCCTCCACCGTGGTTCAGATTCCACGTTAAACTGTAGGTCCTTCATTTCATCTCACAATCACCCTACCATTACACATTAGCTTAAGTGTGTATAACTCGAACAAGTAGTAAGACGCGGTGCTAATAATAATAATAATATTAACAACAACAATAATAATATAAAATTACAACATCTGAGGGTCAAACCGTTGCTAAACTAGTTTATTTATTTTAAAATTTCTCAACTAATTTTGCTTAGCTAAAAGTATTTTCTTTCTCTTAACCCTTCGCTACACGCGTGGACACCTACAACATTAATATATGCGTGTGGGCGGTTAATCTGCTACTGTTTTATGGCAGTTTTTGGTTCCATTTTGCATTCATTAGTACTTTTGAAACATACAAGAACATTTATTTTAGTTTAAAATGACTATACATATATTAAAAAGACCTTTTTCATGTTGATTTTCTCACAGTTTTTTTTAAATATCACCTCATTGTTTTAGTAACCTACAACCATGATACAATTATCCTAATAAACTTATAAGTTTTCTTATGAACTAACTTGAGATTACAAGACATTTTAATACATAGAACACAATACCAAAAGAAAAATTAAATTAATGATAAAAAAAGAATTTTAATCAAATAAAAACTAAAATTCCAAAGATATAAACTAGTTTCTTTGTTAAGTTAACACACCATATACTGTAACTAGTCACTTTCAGAATCATTAAGATCTATTATTTGCATATTTCTGTCAAATTCAGAACACATATAAGAAGCAACGTGTCCTAAACAGACATACTTGTTGCAACCTTTGCACGTGAATCGAGTTGGCCTATTTTTTATTTTTTTGTTTTTCGATCACAAAAATAACACCTTCCTCGGGTCTCACTTCTTTTGGTCTGACTTCTGGTTGAACTTTTGGAATCTCAAAGATCTCCTTAAGACGCAGCTTTACTGTAGTGGGTAAATTCTGCTGCTTGGCTCTCAAACGCCAATGATCATTCAGATGTTTCTTTGCAAGTATTTTCAAAAAGTCCTTCCTTGCCAAGTTGGATGAAGTATTATCCTTGTAAATTATTTAAGAATTTATTCTTGCAATATTCACAAATGAAAAAATACTAAGTCCATCTTCGGGTTAGAATAAGCACACTTCATTTCATTCACCTTATCAACACCGGATTTAGTTTCATTATAAAATGTGATAATTTCGGGTTTATGGACTTCAGCACCCTTTAGATCTTCAATTTTGTCTTCCTCGATATAGAATACTGATAATGCTAGCACAAATTTGTTTTTCTTAGGCTTATAAAACACAAGAGTGAAATATTTTTTTAAGGTGAAGATACTGGAATCTATTGGATGATCTTTCACTTGTATCATAAACGATGGGATCTCTTTCTTGTTCTTTCTAATAATCCTTACTGTTGTAAATTTGTCGTTCTCCAGTAAGTCCTGGGCTAATGGAACTGGCTGCACAAGTCGCTTGACAAATGAGGATTGTTTTCACATTTAATAGGGGCCTTTAAGTTGTTTTCCACAGTAAACTTCTACATTGTTTGTATAGAACATTTTAGCATCTGTGAGGGCAAAAATCTTTATGCCGTAGTTTGCAGGTTCGGATGGGATGTAATGGTGAAACCCACACCAACCTCTAAATAAATTTATCAATCATTTCATCAATGGTTAACCTTTCAAACAAACTTTAATGCTTCTTTCAGTTTTCTTTAACTTTACCAATAAGCTATCTTCTAACAGCAGCTAATTTGTCTCTTAGTTTTCACTGGTTTCAAGATGTAATATCGTCAAATTTTAAGGATTTTAGTAAAAACCTAAAACCGTTGATTCCCATTGTGATTCTAAAATATTCTATGCCAGTTCCATCATTTCTCCAGAGATCCTCAAGTCTGGTATGTGAAACCTTCACAACACCCTCAAGAATAAGAAGCTCTAACTAAACATGTCTTCAATTCAGGGAGAGTAGCTTCGGCTGCTTCTCTAGGTCTTGAATAGACGCAATGTAAATATTGGGGCACCTGAAAAATTCGTTGTAACATCTCATCAAAGAGGAAAAAAAAACTGTAAAGCCTGTATTGGGCTATTAACATTCTTGGCAGCATGTAGAACATCAAAGAGGCAGAAAAGCAAATCATATTCACGTCGTCTTACTCTATAATTTTGATTTGGTGCAGAACACCACTGAGTTCTATCTTTACCAACATAAAGCTCATTGCAATTACCTTTGTTCGCTGATTGCTCGCTATCTGAGTAATGGTCACTCTCATCGGAAGCACCCAATTCAACTTCGTCAAGCCAGCGTAGTTTATCTTGGTCATTAGGTCCAGACATTTTCCTAAATAAAAGTGTACAAAAATGAATAACTAAACCAAATACACGGAAAAAAAACACAGGCACTCTCACTCGCTGACACACACACATATATACATACACTGCATACAAAACTCATTCGTAATAAGTGTATATAGAACAAATCCAAAGCTCTTACAATTTTTGAGAGAGTATATTTTCAAAAACTGTCTAAAATGAATCGAAAATGTAATTAAAATTTGTCAACCACTAAGAAAATAATGTACTTTTAAAAATTAGTGTCAAAAGTGGTAAGTAAATGCTATAGAAGTAATAAAACTTGCCTGAAGTGTAAATGCACGCATGTGGATTCACAGTCCCAATAATAAAATGTCAAATTGCGTGTGCAGAGTATCATTCAACAGTACAAAAAAAAAGGTATCACTGCTGCTAGCAGACTAACACGAGGCAGTCTCAGATTCCACCATGACCTTGAGAATAGTAGTGGGGGAAGCTACCAAGTGACACAGATATCAGCTTTGTTTTACTAGTGGATGAAAAGAGAACTACGATCTTGTGGACTCTCATTCCACAGCATATGTAGTGGAGGGTTAAATGTGAAGTAATTAATAAAATTGTTTTCATTCGCCCTCTTTTGATTTTATAGCTTAAAAAATTGTCTTTACATACTGTTACTAAATTTATTTTAATTTCTAGTTTAAAAAACAGCTTACATTTAATTGTCACTAAAATTTAAGAGGAGTTTCATTTATTTAATATGCAATTGATTATAATTATAAATTAATATTTTAGAGCAGGGGTGTTCAACCTGGGGTATGCGATTACATCTTTAAGGGTAAATAAATTATTTTATGTATAACTATTATATAGGAAATATGTTCATACAAACTTTTTGTGGTGTTGGGGGGGAAATATATGTATATATATTTATATATATTATTTAAGACATAATTTTGAATATAATTTATTCCAAGTGTAGATTATAGAATATATTGTACAGGATGATCCAAAAGTCGGGCAGCCTTGTTTTTTCAAGGATGTTTCTCGCAGAAGAATGTGGAAAATGAGCATGTTGCACTGTAATGTTGGCCGGGTGTTGGTCAGGCCGTATGTCCTTGAGACATACACTAGGTCTAGCCATTTGAATTACAACATTTGAAAGTGTAAGATGAGTTTTTCATGAGCAGAGCGAGTATTCATTTTGGAACATTATTTTAAGGCCAATTTGTACATCGAATGCCAACAATTGTTCGTGAAACAGGCAGCATGAGTGACGAGAAACATTCTGGCCTGCCTTCAAGTCTGAGTGATCAAAATTTGAATGAAGTTAGGCAGTGCTTAGAATGGTTACCTAGGAAGTCCCTAATAGGATTATCACAGCAGCTTAGATTGAGCTATTGAACAATGCAGAGGTGTAAAAGACAGCTGAAACTTGTTCCTTACAAAATTCACACTATTCAAGAACTCATTGAACCAGACAAAGGGAAAAGATTAAGATACTGTGAATAGTTCTGAGAATTTATGGTCATGACAATGCTGGCTAAGTTTTTTTGTGATCATTTGATTTCTAAGGGCTTGTGGCCATTCCCCAGACCTAACTCCACCTGATTATTTTCTGTGAGGAAACTTAAAATAGACAATGTATGCAAACAACCCTCAAACCTGTGTTGAACTGCAAACCAACATTGAGAGATGCATTGCAACCATACCCCAAGCAATCACACTTTCAACACCTTCTGTGATTTCCTTATGGTTTATTGTTTGGTTTACATGGTTTCTATTAGATGTGTATATTAAATGACGTAAAATATAGGTTTTTTCTTTGGGTTGCGTGACTTTTGGATCACACTGTATAACTGGCACTGTGCACCAACAACTTTGAGTTGAAGTTAAATTATTATATCTGTGGGTATGTGAACAAATAAAGTTGATTACCCCTGTTTTAGAGTTCTTGTCCTCACACTAAGCAGCAGTGGCGGCTCTAGCTAAAATTAGTGGGTGTGCTGCTCCAGAAAATGTTTAGACACTTGTTTTAAAATTGTATAAAAGGAAAAAAACATATATAAAAAGAAAATTTATTCAGGAACTTGATAAAATCTTAACAAAAAAAGCATTTTTTACTTACTTTAACTTAAATTGTTACAGTTCAAGCTTGATCTATTCATTTAAAAATTAAATCCATTCTTCTTTTTTTAATTTGCGTAAAAAGTTCAATAATTTTCTCCTTGATCTCTGAATGACAATTGAGGCAATTTTTCTCCATTGAAAGTACTGCAAGAACATTTAGTCTTTCTGTTAGATAAAAGAACTGAAAAAAAGTTAATCCAATAGAATAGCTGGAATCAGAATAATAATCTAATTTTACACTCGTCTACACTTTATCACGTTAAAGAATATGGTACATGGTTTTTAAGCACAACACATGCTGAGTAAAAAAATAAACTTAATTCCACCATCACGCCAAAGCCGGCACTGCAAGGGCAACAGTGCTCTCTCTACCTGGCAGTCCTGCCTTCATCCCCACCCTCCTTCTATGTGCGCATGCGTACAAGTCAAACACGTCGCTGGCACTGTGAAGCACACAGTTCCACACAAAGATTTTTGTATCTTTTTCTTAAACTGGGGGATGGCTACTGAAGTACTGACATTAAGCTTAAGGACTATATATTGTACTACAAAAATAAATAAAGAATTGAAGAAAAAGGATTCATTATATTAAATGTTATTGATAATTGATAATATCAATAATAATATCAATGGAAATAGGGGGTGCTGCAATTCCGCAGTGCCTATACACGAGCCGCCACTGCTCAGCAGCATAAAATTGTGAAATGGGTGACAAAATTTTATAAAAAAAATATACAAAACCATTTTTAATGTTTTAATAAATATAATAATGTAAACTATTAATATGTCACTGTTTATTAACTATGTGTTGTTGGGTAGCATCCATGACAAATGATTGAGAATAATTAATATATACTCTTATAAAATATTTCAATATCAACAGTATTTGCATCATATATTAGCGCTGTGAAAAATAAGGCTACCAGTGGGTTAGTTTTCTGTACAATCATTCTTCAGATTTAAAATACATTTGAAGATCCTTATTTTGGTGATTCAATAACAATATTTAAATCTTTAAAATTAAATTTATGTATATGCCGTTATTTACAGTTAACATATAATGATATGCAAAATTGAATTTCATAGCTTTAATCTTCTCTCTATTTTTATATAGCTGGCAGAACGACAACCAATGAAGAACTAGAGGATATGTTAGAGCAAGGGAATCCAGCAGTATTTACGCAAGGTGTAAGTGTCTCTTCATAATAGTTTATGTACATATTAAAAAAATAATTTAATTCTAATCCAAATGTCATAATTTTTATATAATCTGAAAATATGTTATGACTATTTAGTACTTTTATTATATATACACGTACACACACACACGATAATTCATCATAATCAACTGTTTATAGACTATGGTTGTCACTTTAGTAAAATATCGCCATCTTCCTCTGTCCTTCTACCACTCTCCCTCCTTTATTTTCTTCCATTCTTCTCTCGCTCCCACACTTGCTGTTATCTGCTCCTACCATCTCTTTATTGCTCTCCCTTGTGGTATTTTTCCTATATACGAGGGTCATCCAGAAAGTAAGGTTACAACATTTATGTAGGATCAAAAAATGCTTGTATTTAATTGAAATTCACAGGATACTTCACAAATATATTAAACTATATCTCAATGTAATTGCTGTCGAGATAGAGATATTTCTGTAGTCGGGGCACAAGCTTTTGTATGCCAGTGTCATAGACCTCCGCCACCGGCTCTTTCAGCCACTTATTCACAAATTCCTCAACCTCCTGATTGTTGGAAAAACGTTACCCACCCAAAAACTCCTTTAGTTTAGGGAAAAGGTGATAGTCTGAAGGCGCCAAGTCGGGTGATTAGGGGGTGGGTGACAATATCCCATCCAAACGATGTCAGCAGCTCTTGTGAAACTCGCGTGGTGTGGGTCCTGGCGCGTGGTTTGGGTCCTGGCGCGTGGTGTGCAGGAGGCTGGATCCCCGGGTCAGCATTTCCCCTCCGCAGTTCTGAATGGCTCCTCTGAGTGTATTTTTTAAGGTATTGCAGTAACCCTCTGCATTAATGTTAGTCCCTTTAGGTATAAAATCTACCAAAAGGACATCCTTACGGTCCCAAAAAACAGATGCCATAACTTTTCCGGCTGAATGGGTCGGCTTAAACTTTTTGATGGCTGGGGAAGATGAATGACGCCACTGAAGTGATTGTCTTTGGGATTCTGGGGTGTAGTTACACACCCACGTCTCATCTCCCTTCATGATAAGAGTCCAGAAAAGCTTCTCCTTCCTGTGCAAAATGCTCCAAAAATTCATGCGCGGTTGTCACATGATTTTGACACTGCTCCAGTGTGAACATTCTGGGAATCCATCTCGCAAACAACTTTTTGTAAGCAAGTTTTTACAACCCAATATCACCAAGAAGACTCCGAGAAATGTCAGAAAATTTTTCGTGAAGGTCATCAAGCGTCACATGGCGGTCGTTTCGCACTTGTTCTTTAATTTTTTGCACAAGTTTGTCAGAAATCACTGATGGTCTCCCACTCCTTGCCTCATCGTATCAGTACGGCCTTCTCTGAACAACCTAACCCACCTCGTGACATGTTGTCGATAAAATGTGGGCTGTGATTTTGACATGCCTGATTTAGGGGAATAGTACACTTGTAACAATTTACAGACACTTGTTTCATAAAATATATATATATATAATTAATAATGTGTATACACAATATGATTATGGTACTGTGTTTCCAATAATACTAATGTTAAGATTATAAATTTTATGAGTTTCCTAGTGTTTCTAGCTATATAATAATAGGTTAAAGGGCGTTTTGGTATTTACAAGACATCCAGGAAGTGCCATACAGATTTCAAAAGAAAGATTAAATAGTTTAAGCTATATTGGTTTATTTTTATCTAATTCTACACACCTTAAGCTTCACACGAGCTTCTGATGGATATTCGTGGTGGTATTGTTCTGCAAAGTCAAAAAAACGGTTGACCGCGCGGATCTTGCACGGATGGGAGGTGGCGGGAACGCGCAATGACCTCTCAATCGGAAGAATTTACTGTGACTGAACAAAATGGCCGACAAACACGTGGGACAAAACAAACTGACCGTTAGGATCCCCCCTACATGCCAGGTGCACCAACTTTGAAACAAAAAATTTCTCTCAGCCTCAGGAACCCTTGTAACCTTACTTTCTGGATGACCCTCATACTTCATCTCAATCTCAATGTTCCATTTTCATTATATGCCCATACCATCTCAACCTTGCTTTCTATACTACCTTATGTACTCCCTGTACCCCAACTCTAGCCCTGACAACTTAATTCTCATAGCCATAATGTATTATTTATATCACCTACGAACAAATTTAATAAATTAGAAATGAAATAAGACATTGTTACAGAATCATAATGGTATGGTAAGGGGGG